>JBBJLR010000001.1:40164789-40179534 GCA_037577145.1 Brachypetersius gabonensis | reverse complement strand
AGAGAGAGAGAGAGAGAGAGAGAGAGAGAGAGAGAGAGAGAGAGAGAGAGAGAGAGAGAGAGAGAGAGAGAAAAGTACCATAAGAGAGAGAGAGAAAGCGATAGAGGGAGAGGGAGAGGGAAAGAAAGAGAGAGCCAGAGAGAGAGCAAAAGAGAGTGAGAGCGAGAGAGATGGAGGGAGACAGTCATCAGGCGGCTGTGTGAGTGATGCTCGATCCCCCGGCTCTTTCCCTCCTGCTGGGTGAGGTCAGAAGGCAGGGTGTGTTTCGCTCAGTCCTCCATGCAGGATGTATTTTAAAGAAGGGTGCTTGTGTGTGTGCGTGTTAGCTTTATTTCCAGCGGGGACAGACAGACGGTGCTGTCATGGGGATGCAACGAACCTTGGCTGTACGTGGTGCTGGTGGTGCTGCCCTGGGGGATTTTGTGAGTGTGTGTATGCGTGTGTGTGTGAAGTGGGGATGACAGGGAGCAGACTGGGGAGCCGTGCCCCAGCAGGTGAAGCCGTGAGCAAGGTGTGGCCACTGCAGGCATGCCAGGTGTCCGGGTGTTCGGG
Organism: Brachypetersius gabonensis; assembly: GCA_037577145.1. Lineage (NCBI taxonomy): Eukaryota > Metazoa > Chordata > Actinopteri > Characiformes > Alestidae > Brachypetersius > Brachypetersius gabonensis. The sequence continues at coordinate 40,178,982 of JBBJLR010000001.1, read as the reverse complement.
CTCAGTGGAGACTAGGGTTCAGTGCACTGTTTTGGATCACTGCTTCATCTCTCACAACCTTCACTCCCTCCATCCCTCATCACCTGAATCTGAAATGAAATGAAAAAGGATAAATGCTTTCAGCTGCAATGAATTTTGAAAGTACTGGTAGAAACTCTAAATTGCCATGAATTCATGTATTTCATCTACATATTTTATTTAATCCATTATCGGTGACCACAAGATAACAAAGGGTATTTCGTCGCAATCACAACAAAACAGTGTATCTTAACTTTAGATTTTTATTTTACATGATGGGAAAACACCAACTTCTATGACATTTCATAACTAATGGACCAAGAGAAATGGTCAAGGGTGTTTTGGTATAAAATCTTGGTTATGCTGACCCACTTTAAAAATGTAACTTCTCTTGTAAAGTTACCAGATACGTTTTTTAATGGAAAGCAGTGAAATGTAAATATATTAAGGGTAGGCCTAAAGGCTTGCATTAAGTCCAAGTTCAGGGTTTTCTTTTATCAGTAAGCTTACAGCATGTAAAGTGTGATGTAATGGTGCATATCAGCAGGCCTCTGGACATTCAGTTTGTGATCTCAGGGTTGTGGTTATCTCTTGAAAGTAAAGTTGAGGTATATAGAGATCTCATGTGAATTATCCCACTGTCTTTGAAAAATAGCATTTAAATGATTGAAATGGATTTCTTTTCACAGTTATGTGGACAAAATCAAAGATCTAAAGACATGGTCTTTTCGGTCCTCTGTTCATACCAGGTGTGAATTACAATGAATCCGTTTTTTAAAGTAAAGGGCTATAATTTGTTGTCTCCAAACTGACTGCAGAGGCCTTGGAGGTTGGAAATGCTCGGGTGAATGTGCGTTTGAAGTGAAAAATACAGACTTTGCCGAAATAGACCTCAGTGGTGAGAAGACAGCATGAGCTTTCTGTCCTCTTTGCTGACTCCCTATCTTCCCCCTTAATGTAGTCTGAGCAGAGGAAGCTGCCATTCATCATCCCTATGCTTAATTTCACAGCTTAAATGCTGCAGATGCACTTCTTACACTTCTTCCACATTACACAAAAGTGGAGTAATTACACCCTTCATTTGAAGTCCTTTATCAGGCCCTAATTGCCCCGTCTATGCCAAATAAACACTTTCTCTGGTCCTCTGCCTCACCACTGCAACTGTGTGATACCAGACGACTTTCAGTGGCAACCAAGTGCAGGCGTCTCTTGGTTAAGATCATAGGCCAATTTTTCTAGTGTTTTGCTCTCACTGTTGTGCTGGCCCTGGTCTTATTGAAATTGGGAGGGGAAATATTTTTTCAGCTGACACATTAATTGACAACATATAATTCTCTCCACCTACCGTTGCAGAGCTGTAAGGAATAAAAATCCATTAGTACATTTTTATGTTCCCAAAGACTATTATCACCAGGGCTGCCTGTGTCTCATGAGGTATTAGCGACTAATTCAGCGTAAAATCTAAGCAATCAGGACTAATCATTGTCTTCAAACTGTAAAAAATGTAAAAAATAATATATATTTCTTCTACTGTCAGTTCTCAGATCTAGATACGGCTAAAGTGGGGTGCTAGCGACCCCTCCCACATAGTTACACATGAGGTTATTCGATATGGATGTTTGCAAAATAGCATTAGAGTCTCTAGGTCCTCGTGCTCACGTCGAAACGAATAAGCATTATAGAAATGAAATGGTCCATAGACCAATCTCACTGGAGCATTGTGCTTGTGCTGAAAGGCTCCTTACAGCATTGGTTGAGTGGAACAAATGATTTTAGGGCATGTGATAATTGCTCTCTCTGAGTGGGGCTGATTAATATTACTGGCTGATGAGTGTGTGGCTGAAAAGCCTGTGAAGAAAAGGCATCTGTTGACAGAGTGACTCGCTTGTAGCAGAGATTGCTTCGGTTGTAGTGAAACCTATGAATTAGCACAAGCTGTAAAACAAAAATTCAAAAGCTGAGACCAGAACAGGTCAAGGTACAGTTTATAGTAAACAGGGGGAATAATGAAACTAAAAGGTTCTTGACAGCTAATTATGCGAAGTGAGCAGTCAGTAAAAATCAAAGTCCCAGAACAGCAAAGATGGAATAAGGTAGAAGAAGATGAAGCATTCTAGCAGCACCAGAATTCCCCTGCACCAGAATCAAGCCTACTTTACTAATGAAAGTCGTTGTGTTTGGGGATTTAATTTATCTCTGCACAGAATTGTGGTGAGGCAATTTAAATCTCTCTATTTGTTCCCAATAAGATTTCTGTCAGTTACTGTCACGGTCCAGTAGTGCCACACATGCAATTATTCCTCTACTGTAATCAGATGCCTAATGAAAGTCGATGCAATTGATCACGGAACTCCGCTGAGCCGCCTCACTTGCTATTTTATTTCACATGCAGAGTCCACTGCAGACCACACATTTGCTCTTAATGCAAAACGCCACCCAAATAATACTTTCTTCATTAGAATTCAGGGACTTGCACTGGCCAGCACTTAACCTTAATTAGGCATGACAGTTAAAGCAGGCCATTCTCTATGTTGTAGTAGCACTGAACTGTCAGAAGTCCCTGTTACCGTGTTGTATGTTCGCAGTGTACACACAGACACCTTGTGTGCAGTGACTTTTTTTTCCCCTTTTCAAATCACGGCACATTTTTAAATTCAGAGCCAATTGGAAAGTTACACTCTAGCGCAGGCCCTGCCGTCTTTCTGCAGATAGAGGATTACCGTCGGCTGATGCCTGGAAAAGGCCCGGCCTCATCAAAACCCTTCATGCATGCCTTTTTTTTTTCATGTTTCGCATCACAACAGCTTGAAGGCAAACATCTTCTCTAAGCTTTCGTCTGGGTCACTCTGAAGAAACGGCATTCGAATATCTGCCCATTTCAGACGCTCGCCAAGAATCAGAGAAAGAGAGAGAGGGAGAAGGAGAGAAAGATGCTCTGCAATTTCAACTTGGTCATGCCTCATAACCAGATTTCATGACTTTAATGAGCTCATTACAGTGAGCAGGCCTCTGGAGAGACACACCAAGCATCGCTTTTGGCTCCCTCAGACTCACAGCAGGGCCACTCTGGCTAAACCAAACACACACACATCCTAAATCAGGCTTCCGACACACAAATCTTCAAAGAGGATTCGGTCAGCTAGAAACTGAAACAAAAAATACGGTGGTTTAGGGAATAGTTACTTTTTCATTGAAACTGAGTTTGATCATTATCAAAAAGTCATCCTATATATATCGGCCTGTCACTGATGGAACACCCCCCAACTAGACTGTGATTGTCACCCCTTTCATAAACACGTGGCTTCCTGAGTGAAACGTTCCATCAAAAATCAGACGAAGCTTTCACTCCACTTCTCCTAAACTGCACAAGAATTAGCAACTCTAATGTAATTGGTCTGAATAGATTTAGATTTCCCAGCTAAGTGCTTCATTAAATGATGCAGCTTTTGAACTCTCTCATTTGGCTGTGTGGGAATTTTTCTCATCAGTGAGTCAGAGACAGGAGAATGGAAAATGCTCACTGAGCTCACTGGTAATCTTTTGATTTGAGCATTATCTTTTCATGAGGATTCCTCCCAAGCAGTCAGTGGGTGGTGATGTTTTTTATTTTTTATTTGATAAGGCTGGCACTCAGTCTAGTATTAATATTTCGCCCGATACATCTTCTAGTGGTTCCATCAGGCATAAACTTAGCTGTGTCCTTTGTTCATACGAGTGATCATTCACACATTCCTCAGTTTTCATGTTCATATCACCCACCAAACAACCAAGCTCAATTATTGTATCACCAAAGACGCATCTTTTCCTGCAGTGTATGTCTTTCATTTCCTCTCTTCTGTGAATTTGATAAACTTAAAATGCTCCACTGCTGGTCAACACATAAATGAATAATTTTGTATAATGAAATCTTGTTCATTCTGTTTTAACTCTAAGTGTCCAACAACACTTAGTGCCATAAGTACATTTTGGAAAAATATTCAAGCCTAATTTAAAGCTGTCATGTGACATTTTCTGGATGACAAATGCTTTTTTTTTTTATCAATGTTTTTAATCTTAGGTCAGAATAGTTAGGTATTTGAAACAAAAATGAAAAGGTGAAATGTTCTGTTTAATATATATGCTGGTTCCGGTTTGCAAGATGGAGACTAAACATCACTAATGCAACTTCATGGGAAAAAATGATTGAACTCATTTGAGCACAACAGCGGCATCTGCTGACCGGCAACACTGCTTCTGTCATCTCTGCGCCATCAGCTGCGTTGACCTTGCCAGCACAGTCTATCAGGTTAATGTGTGTGCTGAGATGGAGTGCAGGAGACTCTCTCAGGAGTCCACCCAGCTAAAGAGGGTTGAATCCCAGAGGCAGTCTCTGACTGACAACAAGGTGAGACTGAAGCGTAGAGTGAGATGAAGTGGTAAAGAGAGCTCTAGATTTCAGGAATGCACACTGAAGTTTGAAAATGTGGCTGACCGATCAGAAACCTAGATATATAAGCAATAAAACCAAACAAAAAACTGATATTGCACAGCATTTGGCCTAATGGCCTAAAGCTATTCCTGATGCTACAAATTCAACACATTTCAGCACCTTAGCCTGCCCATAAATTTTGAAGTTAAAAGGCATATGGTTCTAAACTGCTATTTAAACTAGTAATCGTTTTTTTTTTTACTTTTTTTGAATACACACACACACACACACACACACACACACGGACTCGAGTCGCACTTAAGTCGCACAAACAAAGACTTGTGACTTGACTTCAGACTTGCCCTCAATGACTTGAGACTTGACTCGGACTCGGGTGCTGTGACTCGTAAGTCATAACTTGTAAACAATGTTCATTTCATGGAATTATTTATTTATATATCGCACTCTTTCCAACAACCTGAAAACCATTCACCTCGCTCCGGTGTCCCATTACTTTTGTCTGGGGTGAACGGTTTTCAGCTAATATCGGTTTTCAAGCGGTAGTTGGAAAGAGGTCAAAGAACCCCATCTAACTTTGAAGTTTCGCATTTAGAGTGAGATATATATTTTTTGTATTTAATATTTAGATTTAAGATCATTTAGACAAATCCTCCATGTTGGTGAGGGCATTTCACAGCACACAGTCCCGCCCCCTGCTAAGCAACAGCCAATTGTAATCATGGGGCGTGGCCAGTTAGCATATCTTCTAAACGTTCACTCAAAGACTTTGGACTTGACTTGGACTGGAGCACAAAGACTTGAGACTTGACTTGACATTGCCTCTCAAAGACTTGAGACTTGACTTTGACTTGGTAAAAATTACTTGTGAACAGCCCTGATATATACTCACTGGCCACCTTATTAGATAGTTCTATTGCTTGTTATCACAAGTAACTCATTAGCAAGGCAGCAACTTAATGCAATGAGGCATCTACACATGGTGAAGACAAGTTACTGAAGTTCAAACCGCACATCATGGGGAAGAAAAGAGGATTTAAGTGACTTTGAACATGGCATGGTAGTTGGTACCAGAAGGGCTGGTCTGAGGATTTCAGAAACTGCTGATCTTCTGGGATTTCCACACACAACCATCTCTAGGGTTTAAAGAGAATAGTCCGAACAAATGAAAATATCCAGTGAACGGGAATTGTGTAGACGAAAATTCCTTGTTGATATCAGGGGTCAATATGATAGAAAAGCAACAGAAGCTCAAATAACCACTTGTTACAACCAAGGCAGAATACACAATACCATCTCTGAACGCACAACATCAAATCTTGAAGCAGATGGTCCACAGCAGCAAAAATCCACACAGGGTGCCTCTTCTGTGTGGCAGAAAGAGGAAACGGAGGCTACAATTTGAGCAGGCTCAACAAAATTGGACAAAACAAGATTGAAAAAATGTTGCCTGGTCTGATAAGTCTCAATTTCAGCTGTGACATTCAGATGGTAGGGTCAGAATTTGACATAAACAACATGAAAGCGTGGATCCATCCTGCCTTATTCAGGCTGGTAGTGGTGGGGATATTTTCTTGGCACACTTTGGGCCCCTTAAACATCACAGCTTATCTGAGTATTGTTGATGAAATGTGTCCATTCCTTTATGACCACAGTGTCATAATGCACCATGTTACAAAGCTCAAATAATCTCAAACTGGTTTCTTGACAATGAGTTAACTGTACTCCAATGGCCTCTATAGTCCCCAGATCTCAATTCAATAGTTCACCTTTGTGATGTGGTGGAACCGGAAATTTGCATCAAGTACAGCCAACAAATCTACAGCAACTGAATTATGGAATTATGGACCAAAATCTCTGAGGAATGTTTCCAACACCTTGTTGAATCTATGCCATGAAAAATTAAGGCAGTTCTGAGGGAAAAGGTGGGTTCAACCAAGGACTAGCAAGGTACCTAATAAAGTGCCTAGTGAGTGTTTATATATATATTAGTGATGGGCCGTTATCGGCGTTAATGTGCTGCGTTAATGTGAGGCTCTTATCGGGCGGAAAAAAAATATCGGCGTTAATCTATTCACAAAGTTGGGTTAGGAGCTGGATCTATACTACGCGAGCTATGATGGCTTTCACCTTGATATTTTAGCGCGGATGTATACCTACTGTGAAACAGCGACGTCACTAGGAAGGAAAGATAAGGTGGGGTTTAGCCTTAACCTTAGCCCTCAGGGTTGTAGGAATGAATTAGCATCTATAGAGGGCTGAAAACTTTTCACCAAACCTTTCCTTTCACTCATAGTATTGTTCTGTTGAACTGAGTACAAACGTCGCTACCAGAGAAATATTACTAAACGGCTCTGGTTGCTACTCGCTAACAAGCAGCGCAGTGTAGCTTTGCCTGGGTCCTAATGCCCGCCTGCTACCTACAGCACCTTCAACAGCCAGTACATCATTTTAATTCAATAATGATAGCTAGACTTATTATTTTTAATTTCTCTTCATAGTCTTGTTTCTATTTGTAAAGTGCGTATCTGCACTCAGTGATATATTGTATGATATGTTTGGATATATAATTTAAAAATAGTAGAATAATGACTATCTATTTAGGGTGGCTTTTTGGGGGGGGCTCAGACCATTGGCAGAATTCAAATGAGCTATTTTAATTTAGATTAATCTAGATAAAAATATTAATCTAGAATAATCTGAGCTCTGACCCAGGAGTCAGGAGGCGGATTGCCCAATACCGGGTCCAGAGGCAGAACAGGGGCAGCACCGCCCAGTGCAGTGTCCAACAACGGGCCCGTAGAGGGATTGACCGGAGCGGCTGGGCAGTCATCTGGACGGACTGGAGAGACATCTGGACGGACTGGAGCGGCTGAGCAGTCATCTGGATGGACTGGAGAGACATCTGGATGGACTGGAGCTGCTGGGCAGTCATCTGGACGGACTGGAGAGACATCTGGACGGACTGGAGCGGCTGAGCAGTCATCTGGACGGATCGGGACAGCTGAACAGTCATCGGGACGGATTGGAATGGCTCCTGGACAAATGAGAGGGGAGACTGGACAGACGAGAGAAGAGACTGGACAGACGAGAGGGGAGACTGGACAGACTAGAGAAGAGACTGGACAGACGAGAGATGAGACTGGACAGACAAGAGATGAGACTGGACAGACGAGAGATGAGACTAGACAGACTAAAGAGGAGATTGAACAGACTAGAGATGAGACTGGACAGACTAGAGAAGTGACTGGACAGACGAGAGTAGAGACTGGACAGACGAGACATGAGACTGGACAGACGAGAGATGAGACTGGACAGACTAAAGAGGAGATTGAACAGACTAAAGAGGAGATTGAACAGACTAAAGAGGAGACTGGACAGACTAGAGATGAGACTGGACAGACAAAAAACAAAACTGGACGGACTGGAGAGGAGACTGGACAGACTGCGGAAACTGGAATAGCAGTCTGGGTGGCTATAGAGGCAGTCTGGGTGGCCACAGAGGCAGTCCGAGTGGCCACAGAGGCAGTCCGGGTGGCTGAAGCAGGAGGAGAGTCATCTGACCCTACTGGACCGTCAATGCGATGATCCGAACAAACGGATACTGCAGTGAAGTCGCCAGGACCCGCGGGGGCAGCGGGGAAATCACCAGGACCAACCCAATGGCCGACTGAAGATGCTGGTACGCCGGCTGGCTTGTCCGGGGAACCGGCTGAAGGCGCAGGATCTGGGAAGCCGACTGGCGCATCACGGAGGCCGGCGGAAGGATCTGTAAAGCCAGCTAGTGCATCTGGGAAGCTGGCTGGTGTCTCCGGGAGGCCGGCGGAAGGATCTGTGAAGCCGGCTTGCGTGTCAGGGAGGCCGGCAAAAGGATCTGGGAGGCTGGCTGGCGTCTCCGGGAGGTCAGCGGAAGGATCTGTAAAGTCGTGTGAAGCGTCCGACGATTCAGTCGACGCTGGAGGTGGAGCATCCTGCGGGAAGGCAGGCGCCGGAGATGAAGTGTCCAACATTACAATCAACGCTGGAGGTGAAGCGCCCCTCTGACAGGTGGGTGCCGGGGATGAAGCGTCCGACGGTTCAGTCGATGCTGGGCTGCCCGGCCCGGATGCCGGTGGTAAGAGAAGAGAAGACGAGGCCGGCGGTGAGGGAAGACGAGATGGCGGGTACGGATCCAGACAACTTGGATGTGAATGAATTGAGCACAGTTCCAGATACAGGCTGAGCTGAATCGCGTAGACTAATATGCCGCCACTCCACGTGTCATTCCCCACCGCGACGAGGAACTCCTCTGCGTACTCACTCACCAATCGATCCCCCTGAAGGATGTTGAAAATCCTGATCGGGGAGGGCTCGCTGTAGGTGTCCGAGGGGTTTCTAGATGGTCTCTCCACCGGGTTCTGGGGTTTCCCTCGCTTTCTCCTCCTCCGTCTCTTTCGAGACCTGGGCGGTGAGATTAGGATAGATGATAAGGGTAAGGTGGTGGTTCTTGCCTGGTAGATCTCCTCCGTAGTAGGGTAGGTCTTGTCTTCCTCCTCATCGGACGAACACTCCCCGGGATTCAGCCAGGGTCGTCGAATCCACCCGTACGTATAATCCTCTTCGTCCTCCGAATTAACAGAAGTGCTCTCACCGTCTTCGATGGAGTCTGCGGTGCGTCCATTAAGATGAGTGCATTCTGTCACGATGTGGTCTTGTAGTGTTCGAGGAGGAGTAAAGGTACCGAAGCAGACCGCCATAATTTATCCTCACACACTTTATTAGGAATCCACAAGAGGGAAGGTGAATGTATGCACTCGTGAAGAACAAGGAGAAAAGGGATCTATATATACACGAGACAGACAGAAAGCAGTGAGACAGATAATTACACAGTGACACGAAACCGGTGATAGGTGATATTAATGGGGAATGAGAAGTAGGTGGCATGAGAATAAGAGGATAATCAGTCTCGTGGTGACCCCTGAAGGTTGCAGGTAGGAACTGTCCCAGTGAAGGCATAACCGTGACAGGGTGCGGCGTTTAGCATGACAATCTGACACCTGTACGGTATGAGCCCAAACATAAACAACCAGCACAAGGACGACGGGTCGGACCAGACATGGTCAGGACGTCAGACAATTTTTCATGGCAACGTATAATATTTAATAGATTTTAGAACTAAATTATTTTTTAAAATAGAATTGACTATTTGAGTAACATAAATATTAACCCAAATTTACTACATTTCTGTATAAAATATAACTATACATTTTTTATACTGCCAAGAGAACACAAAGAAAACACGTCTTGGGATGGTAAAATGCGGGAGGTTTGAAGTAGTCAATCTGGGAACTCTATATTTCGCTGTGGTGCTGATTGGCTACTGCCCTGTGATGCATCTTGCATGGCGCTATCTTGAGTGTTTTCGTGTTTTTAAAGTCATGTATTGTTATTACTGTAAAATAGATTAATTTATTACTGTATTTACCCTGCGTGTACAAAAGAAAACGTGTGTGCATGAATTACAGTTTAGTGTATATAGGGGTAACATCTGTATTTTACAGCAGTTCAGTATACAGTACGTTTATGAGTTTACCTGTACATTTTTAAGGGTAATGTATAAAGCTGAGTGTAAAATGAAATTAAATTACGAGTGTTTTGCTTAATTACCTAATTTTAGTCACATGAAGAATCTCTTTCTCTCTGTCTCTTTTTTTCCATAAAGAGAAGATCTGGTGAGTAGTATTTTAAAATCCACTATTAAAATCAGTGCATTACATTCTCTTCATTACAGTTCAACATTAAACACACTGAACAACCATAACACTGGCCAGGAATCTAAGAGACTACAACAGGCTGAGGGGTCAGCATGGGCACTCTGACTGGTCTTTGGCAGCCCCATCCATCATAGCTGGCATTCACTTTTTCATCATTTTGCGCAACAGTGGCTCTTCTTTGGGATCAAATCGGACTCTGGTATTTGAGCTGATTCACTAAAGTGAGGTTTTTGCTGTGAGTGATCATGAGTGATGATGCCATACACTTGGATGGCTGCAGACTGAGCTGAGTAGTGACTGCTGTGTTGTTTTGGATTGGGTGCTGATGTAATGACCCGTTTGAGCTACTCTTCCCCCTCACTGCTCCTGCTGACCCAGGTGGGAAGGAGACAGCCAGACATAGGCAAGGCACTGATGCAGGATACGGAGCAGTAAAAAAACAACCCAGCCATCCTTTTATCCCCCTTTTCTTCTTTTTACTTTCTAAATCCACCTTTCAACTCACTACCACACAAATCTCTCTGCACTCATGCTTTCACCACACCCACCCACTCTAACTTCATTTCTTGTCCTTGCTTCATGCTTCAGCAGTCTCTCTTTCTCTCTCTCTCTTTCGCGCCTTCACACCCTCCCTTGTTCTCTCTCTCTCTGTAGCAAAATTGAGGCCCATCATACATTTGGCAGCTTTGTGTGTGGTGGTACCTAGACCCAGCAAGTCATGTTTTCTCATTTATTCCAAAGCACGCTCTCCAGAATAAACATTCAGGAACTATTTGCCCTGTCCAAAACAAAACAAGAGCATAATTTCAAGAGCTAGATCTCCTGAGTAAATCATTTTAATCCCCCGTGGCCATAGTCTAACAACCCTGGCTTTGAAAAGGTAATGATGTCCCACTCACCACTCCAGAAAGGTGTGCCTTGGCATTTCAAAAGAAAAACAACAAACACACATTTGAAGTTTACTGGGTAAACAAAAAATACTGCTAAAGAAATCTCCTAATAGCATATAAAGAGAAGAATCTTGTCCTTCAGTACACTGGCTTGTAAAATCATTTAGCAGAATATTGTCAGTCAGAGCTGATTTCTATCAGATTTTACATGGTTGTAAACTGCAGTTTGTTCAACTCAATGCTGTAATTGAGTCAGCTTATACCAAAACCTCAACATTTCTTCAAAAAATACTGTATAGATGGAAAAGAATTGTGGAGGGCCGGTGTCCAGCACAGTTGCTGGTGATTTCCCTGCTCAAACACTGTTTGATTCAAGTCTCCTGTTATTTGCCCAATAGGAGTGTATTTGAGTAGAGGAGCTAGAAAAATGATGCTGGAGACCAGCCATCTAGGACTGGGGTTGTACACCCCTACCTTACATTGTTTTTCTGACACTCCCTTTGATTTTTGTTTCCTTTAAGAAGCAACCAGTGGGCCGGATATGTACCAATGCAGGCATTTCACAATGTGCTGTGATGCAACAGTATTACATGCTCTCAACGCTCCTGAATTTTGCATTCAGTTTACAAAAACCACAGTTAATCACACAAGCTGCATGTAGATCCACCCACTAACTCATGGGACTCTGTTAAATCATGTCATCATTAAGCTTGAAACAATGCAGGCAATGCAAGTTAGGTGAAAAGTGCTGTTAATAAATTAAGTTTTTTCCCACCAAAACATTCTGCAGGGGCGTAATTTTACTCCGGCTGAGAAACAGTGTTATTCTGTTTGTGAACATTGTTCTGCCGCCATTATTAAATGAAGTCTTCCAACAACACGTCTCTTGGGCACTTTTAGATGATAGATGCTTTGCACTTCGTTCACCGCGAGTCTGGCAGAACACTGCCGCTTTTTTCACCACTGGATTTGAGACTCAAGTACCAGTTTCATACAAAACACACAGGCAAATTTGATCCCAAATAGACAAGTATACATTAGGCTCTATGTATTCTGCTCTTAGGGAACTGCCAGCTTACATAAACAACCATGACACATGACACTACTGCACACTGTTCCGTTTAAATTGGTCCACCTGACCTAAAAGCAGACCTCCTATTCATGATTAATAATTACAAGTGTTTTACTTAATCACCTAATTTTAGTCACATGAAGAATCTCCTTGTCCCTGTCTCTTTTTTCCATAAAGAGAAGGTCCAGGGAGTAGCATTTCAAAGTCCACTATTAAAATCAGTTCATTACATTCTCTGCGTTGCAGTTCACAATCAATTTTGAGGATGTGACTAACAGATGATATTACCCGAACTTCATCACTGTGTGTCACCTGTAAAGAGCGTGCTTTTACAATAATAAGGTCACAGTGGAGAGCTTCCATTAGGCACAGCCACACACTGTAAAGGCGTCACCCTCCCTGTGTTTTATGGCTCTCTAAATATGGCGGCCCAATTCCCACACTAACAGCCCAATGAGGCTGTAATTACCGTCTCCATGTTCTGTGCTTATGACGCTGGCGCTGGCACATTTTAGTGTCTGCTTCGGTGCTTCATTTGCCACCTCATAAAGCATGCGGTCTGCTGTAGGCAAACAGCCCTGCACCCAACACCTGGGATAAAAGTAAAGAGTCGGATGGCTTTTGGGGATTGCGGAAGAGGCTTCCAGTCAAATGTGTTAACGAGCTCCTGTATGCTCTTTTAAACGTGGTTCATAATAGATTCGATTATATTTATTGTCTCATCACAATTAACACAGTATGAAACTGAATGAACATCTTTGTGCCAACTCCCAACAATGCTATAGCGCTGGCTGGCTGTCACAGGGGGTGGTTGTCACAGTACTTAGACCAAAGGTCTATGTAAAATGGTTTTGAGGGCAGAGGTCAGACACCTTCTTGACATTAACAGAATGGTATTCTTGGCTTTTATTTTAGCACATTTCTTAGTGGGACTTGGTTGCTCAATGTTTGTGTGATGCTTGACTTTAGTTTAATAGACGCCCATTACAGTTTTGTATGTGAGTGCTGCTCTGTCACTGTATGGCCCTCTGCTCCACTCCAGCCTGAATATGGATTAGACAGGTTTGAGCCACCTGAGGGCTTGTGCCAAAACAGTGTGCAGATCAGTCAGTCAGAAGCGCCTGTCACTAGACATTACCATCAGGAGCGTCTTCAATCAGGCATGGCCTGCGAATGCTCCACTCAAACCTCTCTCTGCCACCTCAGCGTCCGCTGGCGCCAGACTCACTTATGTGAGAAGTGATTTGGGCGAAGACAACAAGCAGAGAAGCGCATGTTCTTCCCTTTGTGGCGTCACAGTACAACAAGCGCCCATCATCGCCATGGTGACGAGGTTAAGCACAAGGGCCGACGAGGGATTTAATTGAGAATTGGCACGAAATGGGACTGAGATATTATGTGAAGAGAAAAGGAACTGCCACTTAAGAGGCTCTCCTCAGCATGACAGAAGCTGAGAATGTGATGATAATCATGTCAAAATATAACAATCACATGCCATTACAGGGAAACACAGAGGTAAGGATTATCAGTTAAGAACTCAAAATGAGAAACACACACAAAATCCATTGGTCCAAGTAACAGATTGGGTTAATTCGTCTCAAATGCTGTAGTTTTGTGGAACAGTGTCCTATCTGCACATACACTGTGAAAATCATGGTATGTCAGTGGGACTGGGATAGAAAATGGTAACGGTGCTATTTAGGATCAGAATTGATCTCTTTATAATATACTGATGAACAGTGTTGTGCAAGTTACTTCCAAACTGTAATACATTAAAGATTACTTGTTACTGTCATTTAAAAGTAATCCCTTACCTTACAATATTACTGTCTCAGAAATGTAATAAGTTACATGACTCCTGTATTACTTTTGAGTTACTTTCACCAATATAACTACAGAAGTATAACATTCTAAAATGACAATAGATCTGCAGAGAATTTTACATCCAATAGAGGGTGATATGATGTAGCATAATGACATTATCAAGTGGCATGCTGGCAGACAGAGATAAACTTAATTTCTGTTGTTTTGGTT
>JBBJLR010000001.1:40150779-40163874 GCA_037577145.1 Brachypetersius gabonensis | reverse complement strand
TTACACTACTGCGTTACAGCTAAAAGTAATACGTTACTGTAATACATTACTTTTGTAACGCATTACTCCCAACACTGCTGATGACTGACACAACTCAATCATCATTTCAGAAAATGCACACAGTTTATATTCTGTATGCAGACATAGAAACAAAGTTAAAAAAAAAACCTAAGCTTTTGTATGTTAAGGTAACCAAGACACTCAGAACCACTAAAAATGTTTTATTCATCATAAAATTTTGACACAGTGTTAATGGCAGCTTGTACAGCTGGTAAACTAACAACTGTGGGAAATAATTGCTCAAATCAGCTCAAATAATTACAATCAGGTAATTAAGTAACAATTGTGATAAGTCTAACTTTTGTTTTGCAAGACCATTCAAATGTAATTACATAATTGTTTTAATGACATGGTAAATTATGCAAAGAATTGAATTTAAATTCTGTTTACAATCTGTATCAGCAGGTTTAACCTTTGTATTATTTGTTTTAATATTGAGTAAAAACATATAAATATTTATTTTATGAAAAACACATATGCACAACAGTAACTTTTCATCAATTTCAAATTAGATTAGAATATTTCTCGCCGATATTGCGGAGTCCATACTTGCGCTCTTGTGTAGCAAGTGTCACCTGGTTGAGCAATCCTTATAGGTGTTAGTTGAAAGTCTAGTATTTGCCCTTTCAGCAGATTTACGTACTTGTTTCAATGAGCCGAGTGAGGAATAATTAATGTCAAATTGCACTATGCCTTTGTGATTGTTGCTGGCAGCTGGGATTTTTAAAGGGTTAAAGCTAACCAATTGTAATTGAAGTGGAGAGTAATGACTACACAATGAGTTCAACGCAATGACAGTAGTTTCATAGGCTTCTGCTACTTACAACAAAAGAGTATAGTGAGGAAGGCCAACCCAGCTGCTGAATTGCAGTCTTTTAAGCAGCCCTGTCGTCAGGCTGCTGTGGGGCTGGGTGGCCATGCGTTGACATTTCAGATTACAGGGCTGTATTTGCAGCTGAGACGATGGGGTTTGGTTCACTGCAGTCTGAAACCCCTTTGCACTAGCTCCATTAATCAAAACCCACACCCACTGAAGCAAGGCACAGACATTGTCGGGGTTCACACCGCCTTATGGTGCACCAGCTGTGGGCAGATGAACCTAACCATCATATTAACTGGAGCACACATGCATGAGGAGACCCCTCTGTAGCAACCCATACTTCACCTCCTGTCCCTGATTAGAATATAAAACATGGTAATATCACGAATGTGCAGCGTAGGCATAAAACGCGATCCCAGCAGAGCTGAATATGTTTGTGACCTTGATATATATGCTCATTGGTGGAAAGTTTCGTTTGATGTAATCAAGGCTTATCGTATAGCGGGGAAGCAGTATACAAATTCCCCAATGTGGCAAGAAGAACAGTCTGGAGGATCAAGCGTAATGGATTATTTCAGCATCAGATGTGTTCTTTCCACGCTTGCAAGCAGAGCGCCGCAAAAGCATTGGGAGCAGAGCGAGGACTGTGACGTCTGGAGGCTGAGCAGCATGAGAAACCCGGCAGCATTACGTTACGAAGTCCAGCCTATATGTTATGTGTGGATCTGAAGGAAGGAGCCCATAATCTTTATGAAATGCTTCCGACAGTATTTGAAACAGTTCATTGCCTAGGGGACACGTTATGAATACTATGATGCATTTATCATATTTTTCTCTGGCAGCGCCAGGCTATTTCTGTTGCATCATGGCTTTTATGGCCATCTGTTGCAGAGTGAAAATTTTAATTAAAAATTACATTCTGTTATTCTTGAGTCCCAAAATTTCAGAAATGTTCTGAAAGTTCCCCCTATCTGACAATGTGGCAAAGTGAAGGCTAAACTAAGCATCAATCGCCAAATGTTTACTGGTGTCAAAAGTCTGTTGCTGTGCAGTAGCTTCAGATGAAGCATAAATAACACTCACACTGAAGCACACATGTGGCAAGCGAGCACAAGCAAATATAGATATAGATACAGAATACGCAATAAAGCACAGCTGCACAAAAGAGATAGACATGCTAGTGTCAGTTTCACACAGTCTGTTTTACTCAAGTCCTTTAGCGGATAGTAGTTCAGACAGCAAAACAGATTGCAAAATTCTTTGCAAGGAAGATGTAAAAGGATGTGATAAATATGTGCAATTTGACGCAAATAACCTGTCAAGGATGCTGTTTAGAGAAGTGGTTTATAGGCCTGGTTCTGGTGTACACTTACTCAGCATCACTTTCTTTGCTGTCCTTGTTCTAAAACACAGACACTAATCAATCATCCGTTTGTTTGATCCAAGCTGAACCAAACTGTAGCAAGGCTGGACAAGCTTTACAATCCAATTTGACTCAATAAAAAACTACAGCACACAACTTAATTGTTCTTGTCAACGTACCAAAATTTTAATCATGAAAGGAAAGACATGAATGACATTGAACATCATGTTTATTTTGCACACATGTGAAAAGTCACACACTATTGTTATACTAGCAGTAGCCGTTTTTCTCATGTAATCAGACAAGATTGGCATGGTGGCTAATTTGCTGTTTAGCTACAGCAACACAGTCTTGCTATGTTTCATCATTTGTAAACTCGAACCTGAAGTCATTAGGTTGAATGGGGTTTTTGCTTGCTTCCTATGAAGTTCCAATTTCATAACAGTTGGTACCAAAAAAATACATCCATGGATTTGATTAAATTTGTCTCATCACAATTAACACAGTATGAAACTGATTGAGTGTCTTCCAACAGTGCTACAGCGCAAGGGCTAGTTGTCACAGGGCTTGGTTTTCAGTACTATTTTCTCGTAATGCAAAAAAATGCATATGTGGGCAGAACATAGGAGGGTCAATTAATACCCCCATCCTGAGCTGAAGTAGGTGTCTTAGAGCAGGTAAACCCTAAAATGTGTGAGGCAAGGACACTTTAGGAAGCACTGGTATACAGTTGCCAGCATGTCAGCTTATGCCTTGGTGTGCAAGATGACCTCAGACAATCCTGACAATGGTAGTGTTGGTCTGTCATGTACCGATGCACAGAATAGGCAAGAACGCAGAAGAAAAGAGTTATTACCAAGTTAGGGCTGGGTGACCTAGACTCTCTGATATACCAATTCACAGTGGGAGCACAGAGCTTTCAGATGTTCTGACAGTGTGAAAAATCCATCTTACTCATGATCTAGCACGCCACGGCGATATGGATTTCAGGGTTTTGGGGCTTATTCAGGGCTTGTCCCAGGTGTGGTTTTAGAAAAGGATGACATTTGAAAGGATGTTGTCAGTTATGTAAATACATGATGGGAGAATACAGTTTCATTACCACTGTGATTTCACCATTACAACACATTCTGTGGCTCCTAAAATTGTTGTTCCTCCTGAGGTTAGTTAAAGTGTAATGACCCTGCACTCGTTGTTCTGTCTCATTGGTTTCATTGATTAAAGTGCCACAGATTTTGGAGATTTTCATCACTGGTAGACTGTGGGGCACTAGTAATTACGGTGAATGGGACGCATTATTAAGTTTGTGACTGCACCGGGTTGAAGTTTATGTCCATTGTTTGAAAATGCAGCAGCCATTGTATTTCTGCATACTCTCTCTGCCTTTTCACTGAAGGGCTAATGACAGTATGAAGGACTTGAGATAAAAGTAATTAAATGATTCTGAGTAGCCAAAGGATTACACACCAGCTCACAGCAGTCTGTCCACAGCAGGGAACTGGCATTTTACAAACTGCTGCCTTTTTACCAACTCAAACCTGACCTTCTTCAGTTTCAACAGCATCGTACACAAGCGCACACATAAAGAGTCCAAAATAACAGCACACCCCACAGAGCCCACACTAAGAAGACCCAGATTTAAGGCTTTGTTAAAGTGTTCCACAAGTAAATAAAAAAAAATAGGAAGGACTGAATTAATGGATGGTATTTTGAAGGAAAACTGCTTTTATAATTTTTTTGACATGCTTTTTTCAATGGTGCTCATTTCATGGACCAGCGGGGGAAACAAGGAGGAAATTATAGTGGAAGAACTGGGTCTTTCCTTAGAACCTCCGTAACAATGCAGGGCAGGCACTGTTCACTTGACCTGTTTTTGCATTAAAAGGTATTCAATAAAATATGCTTTGAATTAAAAACATCCAGAAGCTGAAATAGAGTAACTGCATAAGATCACTGTCCCCCACGCTGTTGACTGAAATAGGCATTAACACCATTTCAGCTAATAAGAGTCTTTGGGCAAAAATCCTAGCACTTCAGTCACCTGCATCTGTAACATAAAAGATCTCAAAAATCCTTGTAAGATACTTTATTCTTAAACTTTTAACATTGTGATATGAAATCAAAAAGTATGAGGCACTTAGGGTGACTGGAAACTGTAGATGCACATTTGTGGATCTTTAAAGTGGTGGAAGATAACACCTATAACAGCCTCTTTTTAGTGTTCAGTGGCATTACACAACAGTAAAAACTTTTTTTCCCTCTAATTCCTGCTGCTGTTGACCTGCAACCAGTCCGACATTTTCTTCCTTTTCTCTCTTCCTCTCAAAGCATTTGCCCCTTTTTTCACAAGTCAAGCATTCGTGTCTCAAATGGCCCTTGAGAAGCTTTACCCCATTTTCCAACTTGGAGGACCACTTGATGTACCCTGCTAATGTGTTGCTTTCATTCAGATTTCACACCCTGACAAGAAGGTCACATTGAATTTGTAGGTGCTGAATGGGGGTGTTAGCCTGTAGAAAGGCACCCATATTTGTCCTGGCCTGGCCCCTTTCTACCCAGTCTGGCTGCAGGTGGTACACTCGCCTGCCACTCCGGATGCTGTTATGTGCTCCTTCGCATTAGCTGCTCTGCTGGAGTAATTACCTGGCCCGCGAGAAGAGAGGGGAAATTGCGGCACTCACACCCCGACCTCGTGGCAAAGAGAAGAAGAAAAGAGTCAGACTCATTCCTGACTCGTCAGTCTCTAAATCGCCCCCGCCTGCTGTTTTCTTTTTTTTTTCTTTGTACAGGTGAGTCAGATTAATAAAGCTTACAGCACATACAAGCCTCAGCCATTTATCCCTGACTGCTGTTAATGCCCCCTCCGTTTCCTCTGCTCCCCGAGTTCCATTAATCTCCACTGTAGTCCTGGCCTAAGCCGCTTCAGCACTAGCTACAGCCGGCCGGCCCCATGCTTCATTCCGCTAGCGGCAGCGGCGGCCCCTTGTAGTGTGTAAAATATATCTCCCCTCACTGCATTCCTCAACATGCTATCCTGTACATGTGAGCTGTGCTGGGAGAGATGGGGTTCAGCATGTCTGTGTGTGGGGGTGTAATACATTAGTGTGTGAGTTTGATAGTGTTAAACGATGTACAATAGCTTTGTGCAGCTGAAGGGATTTGTTTAGGCTCTGGGGTATTGATTCCCAGCTGCCTAAAACTAAACAAGACAAATGCTGAGTCTCAGCGAGAACCAAGTGCAGTAGAAAAAGGAGTGGAATGAAGAGGAGTTTTTCAATTACAGACACTAAAACCACTTACAATTCCTTCCTTACGGACTGAACCAGAGGTGTCACTCCCAGCAGTGCGCATTTGCCTTGGAGTTTATGGCATTTCTTCAAAACACAGGGTGGTGTTAATGCGAACAGATGGATTCAGAACAAACTATAACAATGCAAAGTAGGAGCTGCTCCTTGGCCTGTTATGTATAAAAGATCTCAACTTGCATGTGTGAAAAGGTACCATTCCCAAAAGAGCTTGATGTTCCGGCCAATTTTAATGAGATGAGATTTGCAAATATCATTTGAAAATATCATCTCGTGGTTGAAGCCATGGCATTGTGGGTAAGTGCGAAGAAACATATGCTAAAGAACATAAGCTCAGGCCTTCAAAAACATAATGTGCGAAGAAACAGCTTTGAAATTAACCTATTTGAGAACCCTGTCTGTATGTTTAAACCTGGTCTCTTGACCTCAGTCCAAGACATTATGCTGTGTAAATTACTCAAAAAAAAGCCCAAGACTGAGCCTAAAGAAATACATGGGATAAATTCATTAATAAAAGCTTTTTGAATGAAAAGCATCCAGATATTGCTGTTGAGTAACAGTAGCGTTATGCTACAAGTGACCTCCATGTAGCACACAGGGATTTTATTCCATATACAGGCAAGTACACCATGTTGCACATTTGTCAAACAGCCAAACACCCAAAGCACAATTTACTAAGGCTGAAAATTAGTACTAGATGGGATTATCTGCTGTCTGCTGTCATTGTATCTTAACTGTTAAGCCAAACATTTTAAGTGCTTAAGTTTAAAATGAGCAATCAGCATTAAAAATGCATGTAAAAAATTAGAAAATATAGTTCATGTTTATTATACTTTGTCCATACTAAAACATGACCATTTCAATTAATGAACTAATTAATAAAGAAGGCTAAGGCACAATTGGAAGTGTAGGTGGTGAAATAGCAGAAGAAATGTTTTTATTAAAACAATAAAATAAAAAAGGCTAAATGAATAGTTATTGGAAGAAACCCCATTTAAGCTTTAGAAAAGTTAAAAGATAGTCTATTTGTTTTAATTTATTGATGGTAATGTGCACACTGGGACCCATAAGATCCTTCTTAGACCACTGGACTGCACTACTCCCAAATCTATTGCAAAGAGTGTCTGGCCCACCAAACACACCCCTAAGACCCCTAAAGTGTAATAAAACTAATAAATCACATTCAGCCCTGGCTACCGGACAGTCACGGCTAGTGGAATTGCTGCTTATTCGCATTCTGTATTTACACAATTGGTAAACTGATGTTTGTGCCAACAAATCAGCCAGCATCTAAATTTAAAGCATTGCAGTCCAAGGCAGATGGGGCGGCTCGTCTGAGTCAAGGACACCAAGCAGATTGGTGGATTCTGATAGCTTCTGATTCACAGCAGTCTCCAGCTGTTCCTATTGCACCTCTGGACTTCTAGACAGTATGTGCGGAAAGTGAGTGTAGGACAACAAAAGATATGCACATAAGTCTGGAGTTAAACGCTTGCGGCCCTGCAGCAGTCAGGGGGCTGCGTGTGGAACTCCTGCTGGGCTTTAACTGACTTTTAAAGAGAAGCATGGGAAGATGGGATGTTCTCTGATGTTCTCTGTCCATTACTTTTGCCTAAAAGCTAGCAGGTAACCTGCTTATGGCTGGGAGTTTTCCCTTCTCTCTTTCTTTGTGTGATAATGAATATTCTCTTTCAGAACGTAGATCTGGAGAAAAGAGCACCTCGTTACGCACAGTTGATGACAATTACATGGTGCTTACGGCTGCCATTTTGTAATGAGATATGTCTTCAGGAGTGGGCCGATAGTGCCGGCAGCTTCTGGGTGTTGTTAGCCGTGATTGCGCTAATGCAGTGCTGTCGGAGCACAGAGGCTGAGGAGTTGATGCCTATGGAGGGGGGTCTGAGGGGGGTGCAGTTATTCGTCAGCCTCATAACTCACTTAGTCAGATCCATCTGACCTTTAGGAGTGACGTCAAAACTCACACGTCCTCCTGAGGAGATGAAGGGAGAGGCACTGAGGACAGCTGGTACAGACAAAGAGCAGAGGATCAGTCTCTGTCTCCTTTTTGTTCTCTCTCTCTCTCTCTCTCTCTCTCTCTCTCTCTCTCAACATGTAACGAATCTGTCTGTCTATGTATCTGTCCATACATAAAGAAAGCACACGTATAAATACAAAAACTTTCATATGTAAATATCTACTTAAAATTGATTCCGTACTTTTGCTAGAAATCAATGGTGTTAATTAGTAAAATAAATGTTCGTTGTAGACACACACACACACACACACACACACACACACACACACACACACACACACACACACACACACACACACACACACTCATACTCACACACCTGCAGAGAGCAGTACATTGGGCAAACCAATGAAATCAGCTAAATTTATGCCTGGAAGAACCGCATGTGGAGTTGGTAGATTGCTGTTTGGTATTTTAATTCTTCGAGCACATCCAGTCGAAAGTCTAGACATTTCTTGTTAGAGCAGCGGCAGTAAAGGGCAGTTATTGTGGCAAATCTTCAGTGAAAATATCCAGCAGGACTATTTTTACATCATTAAAATTGAACCTCATTTGGAAATAATTTATTTAAGTCAAGTTGAAATTAAGGCAAATTCTTGGCAACTGATAACCAGCATTATAGATTTTATTGTTATTATCTGCAGAGAATCATATTAATTAGTTTGCTTAATGATTTTTTGTCAGTAAATGTCATCTTCTATTTCCATTCATGTTAATGAGGGGTTGAATTCATCCCTATGGTACAGGGAATGAATAAGATGCACTGTGTTATCCTCTTTAACTTTTTTTTTTTTTTTTTATTGAAAATATGTCTTTTGAAATTAGATCCCCATGAGGGCTGATGGAAGATAAAGTGAAAGTGAAAACTATGAGGCTTTATCAAGATCAGTAAAAGCCCCACTACCCCCCTAGAGGCTGTAGGATGGAAGTAACCTGCTGGTGCCCTTTCAGCCCCTCTGCTTGATGTACGTGAGGATGTCGCGCGGCAGGAAGCAGGAGGTGTTTGGTAAGGTGAGGTGAGACCCCCTAAGGATGTGTAGGCTGGTCACAGGCAGCAGGGACTAAAGCATCTGCTCTGTCCAGTGCTCAAACACCTCGGCCCCCCACACAGTGGGAATGGCTCTGCCATTCTGTTCTGAACCAACAGGCGCACAAACGAGCTGTGGATCATTAATCAGCTGTCCATCATTTCAGCCTTGTATTGATGAAAAGTACTGCTCTGAATTTGCACTAGATAACAATTTTTTTTAAATGTTATTAGTAAAAGCCCAGCATTAACACTTTTTTGTACAAATGCATACTTTACATCATTTACTTTACAAGCAACTGTTTACTTAAGTTTTTTTTTACTGTTCTTTTGCACATGTCACATCTTCTAATATTCACATTACCAAACTTCCGCATTCAGGTTTGCAGAGTAATGCCGAGGACTATCCTTGGACTTTTGTATCTTATTTGAGTTACTTTTGTTCCCCATTGTTCTCATTCTGTTTTATATTTACATTTCTAGGCTTATTTGGACTTTTCACTCGGACTCGGAATTCTTTGTTTATCAGACTGCCCTTTGTTTTGGAATCCGCTGTATTTTGTATTCTGCTGATTTACAGAATATATGTTGTTGCCTGTTTTACTCCACGCTTGAGTCTATCTTGGACTGAACCTGACAGCTCACTTATTTGGCACCGCTGATACTGATACCTGATTCTCAGGACCACAGACGACAAGACTACACAGTAAAAATAGAACTCAACAATATAAAAATAGACAAGTGTAGTTTTTCATGTCTGAATGTATCAAGTTGTGCTTATATCTTGGACCATCAAACACTGCTGGAATTTGGTAACTATTGCAGTTATTTGTGATATCAGTTGCAGCTGTTAGGATACGTTATGTTTGATGCGTATACATCGCCCCTGCCTCAAGACTGGGGAGGCAGCACCACAGTGGTGTGCGATGGAACAGAAAGGTGGCTTATGGTCTGACATATAGAAGGCTAAATCTAGTCTAGATAATATGATTACCCCAAGAGACTGACTAATGCTCCTTTTATATCTTAATGTTCCTTCCATTGATAACAACCTGGACTATTACTACTTCAGACTGCAACTGTCTACACACTGGAAGAGGAGGGCTGCTGAAAGATGAGCTTTTATTCATATATTGGACGACTTGTACTACTACTTGTCTCAAATGTGCACTTTAGTGCACAGTGTGCATGCGCATCATTTGTATTGGTATTCTCTACTTTCTTAGGTGAATCTTAGGTCCCAGTGTCTGCACTGTTGCTGATACCGGTTTGACAGCACATATAATACAAATTACTGCATTACTGCATACTGACTGTATTACACAGTTGACAACTGTCCCAGGTAGATTTTATACTGTGTACTGGCGTACACAGATCAGCTGTAATAATAAAACCACTTGCCTAATATTGTGTAGGCCCGTCTCGCGCTGCCAAAACTACTCTGACAGCCATTTTCTTGCAAGAACTCATACTGAAATAAATTCAGTCTATCATGTTTTACAGTTTGCTCCAGCTGTGTGCTCAGAACAGGTGTTGTCTCCACTCTCTTTTATTGACCCTCCTGGCAACATGCGCTGTGTACATGTACTGTGCACCGTCTGATGACGTTTAAAAGCAGTGGACATTTACGCCCCTAGATTTATTAGCAGATATTATACTGCCATCCAGAGCTGGATTAACAAAAACTTTCCATTAGGTTTGTTTTTCTTTAGCAGCACTTCAGGTGAACAACCTATATTTCACTGTTGGAGCAGCACCACAAATGGCAATGACTGACACACATCTTTTAACAGAATCATCCAATATAACTGTTTTATAGACCTAATTAAATTTGGAATCCAATTTAGAAATGATTTAGTGTTCAAAACCAAATTGCTAATATTATACTCCTTATTAACCCACTGAGAAAGTGATAAACACAAAGTTTCCTGACTTTTGGCAAGATTCATTTTATTAATGGCAAAATTAATTTAAGCAATTTAAGCTTTTTTTCCAGTGGTGTTGGTGTTGGCAGTCTGGGATCCTTAAAACTATATTCATTATGAGTGGCTGTGCAAGTATATTCAGAATAAAAAGTACTTGGGTTAACAATAAACAACTTACTAAGGAGATTTATGTCCTGTTATTGTATGCCATGATTTGACCTAAGCAATGTTCCATAAAAGAGGCTTTTAAATCACATTTGTCTATAAATGGTGTTATTAACTCCAGTTAGTGAGTTGAACTAAGCCTGCAAAAGCCTGGAATTGCAAATGAATATTGCTTAGCAATTCTCTGCAACCTTGAGAATAATTTATTATTCAATTTAGACTAATTCATAACTCTGCTTATACTGTCAGCAGCGTCGTATACAGAACCAGTCACATTAATTAGAGTAATTAAAGAGTGTTCTTGTTGATTTTCCAGCATATATGTTAATGTATCTATCCATCTGTCTAAACTGTTTAAAATCATTTACCTGTTTATCTAGTAAGTATGTGTGTGTCTTTTAAAAATGTATTTATTAATCAACAAGCTGCTGGACAATGACCATAAGTAATCCAGAAGAAATACATACATAAAATATTTTTTTTGTTTTTTTATTTTCATTTATGTATAGTATATTTACTATATAATAGATCTAGTAAAATCTATTAAATCAACATAAATGTGCCTAAAACATTTGCATAGAATTTATGTAGTAAAATGCCTGCTTGCTCACTGGTGGTCATGTGGGGGTCCTAATCTTTGAAGAATGGAGGAAAGAGGTGTAACCAATGCAGAGAAACACATGGGACTACAGTCTGTAACTGAACTTACCTCTGTAAGGTAAACATTCTCCGCAAAGGCATATGAGTGTTTATGGAGCCTAGATATGGGAAATAGAGGGCAGGTTGCTCTTGTTTGTTACTTGTTTCCAGAGCTGATCACAATGTTCTCTTCTTTCCACTTTCTGCACAAATACGTTCAGAAGTTAGTCCAGAAACTACAGGAACATCCGTAGTAAAATAGCATTTTGTTCAGTTTCCATTTTGGCAAAGTCATACAGTAGATAGTTCTCAAATTTATTTTGGTTAAATAGTTGGATCCAACTAACATCATGTTAAAGATGTAAATTCAGCATCATGTTAAATATATATATACCCAGAGGTGGACAGTAACAAAGTGCATTTACTTGAGTTTTTGAGTATCAGTTTTTGAGTACCTTCACTTGAGTAGTCGTTTTTTTTGGAAACTTATAACTGTCACTTCACTGCATTTGAAAGACAAAACTACATTTCACTTCACTACATTTCTGTCAAGGCTCTCGTTACTCACTTACATTCAGTTCTGAAAGTGGGTGTCATTGTCGCACTTTTTCAAAATGTGATTGGTTTATTAGCAGATGACAGAAATCAGTAGTGTTACGTCACGTGTGTCCGCTGTTACACTGCAACGCCAGATGGGCATCAATTAGCTCATGCAACTTTGAGAACCAACTTTTGCTTAAGATAAATAAGCACTTTTACAAGTTTGACTAATTTGACCACACTGAGATTTGCCTGTACTGTTATCACTAGAGACATATGAGATGGAGAGCATGGAAAAATGTTTGCTTTGATGTCAAAGTCAGCCGCTTTGCATATTTGTCTTCTTAAAGTGGTATTGCTGTTTTATAGCCAGTGTTATGGAGCTGGGAGGTTGGTTGAATGTGTTCATTTTTTCCATTCCAGGTGCATTTTTCAGCAGTTACGTTGTCAACTTCAAAATATATAGTACCTTTTGTGTAGGTGTGTAGTGTACAATTAATAAAAAAAGACTGTTTTTCAGTTCGGGTTGTGTTTCAATCTGTAACATTCTACCTTGTTCTTTATGCTACATCTTCTACAAACAAGTTAGATGCATTGGGTATTGTATGTGTTTGTGGCAATAATTCAACAATGCAGTGAAATACGTACTTGTAATACTTGTAATAATTTTTGAAAGCAATTACTTCAGTACTTTTACTTTGACTGTATGACTTTCACTTGTATTGTATTGGACTTTTACTTGTATTGAATATACCAACAAAACCACACAACACAATTCATACATGTTGTGCAGCATGAGCACAATGTAATATAGTGTGTTATTGGATTTCATTCTTCACAATCCTTTCACACACTAGAGTATATTAGACCATAGATTAATTTAATAAATATGTTCAATTTTGCCACTCTGGATCAAAGGCACTGTCAAACCCGCGACAGCAAAATAGCAGCATTGTTTTAAACAAGACGATATTAAACACGCAGGAATAGTATAAGACCAGGGAGTCAAATAACATTTTCATCAGGCATCATACATTTTTTACAGCTGAAAGGCAGTTGAAGGGAGTCTCAAGTGGTATTAACTTATCACTGTCACGGTGTGGTTCTGGGAGGGAAAAGGGGAGGACGCCACAGTATGATTATAGATATGGTTTTAATAAAGAAACAAACACTATTTACAAAGATCCCCGACTCAGGGTAAACATGGGACACAAGG
>JBBJLR010000001.1:40117241-40134527 GCA_037577145.1 Brachypetersius gabonensis | reverse complement strand
TAGAACTTAGTGGAATTTCTCTTTACCAGCACAATGTGTAAAAATCACATTCATCCATGTGATTTTTGCCAAAGCTGCTGTAGAAGTATGCATTTGAGGGCATCGATAGGTCAATTGATGTCTTATTTAAATAAAAAGATTACATCCTCTTGCTATTTGCTCATGTAGGGTGTCAAGTGATTTTTTTACAGCTGTGGAAAACTGAGAATTTTTATAGCACCTATATAGAAGCGCAAGTGTGAAAGTCATGTAGGGGATTAGCTTGCGAAGACATGCTGCTTGGCATCTCCTCCAGAGCTGAGCATGATGGCTGTGATTTGTAACAACTCACTGCAGGTAGTCCCTCCCACTGAACATCAAACCTTCCATCAGCAGCCAAGCAGCTCCTCACACTCACTGCTTTAGAATGAATGCAATTTGCCCCACTGCTGTATTAAACACTCCAAGACCTCTCTGTATGGCCACTGAGCAGCTCGCCCCGTCTTTGCGTGCAGCAAATCAAAGGCAACTATCTTCAGGAGGACAAACTGTTTTCTGTTACTAATTCATGAGGGTTCAGCTTCCTAAGTATGTTTTTAAATCCGTTTTTTATTCTTCTTGAATTACATATCAATGCACAAAAATGGATTAGAAAATGTCAAGCCGCATAAAGGATATTACCCAAATTGGAGGGGCAATGCTTTCTGAAAGAACCTGGGGGTTGTTTGGAGGAACATATACTGGCCTTGACTTAAAAAGGCATTAGCAGTCTTTTAACAAGGCTAGAGAGAAAACACTAGAAAACACTACATTTTAAAAGAGGAGAAACTAGGTGATTAAACTAAATTGCTATTTGAGCTGGATTCATTTTTACCAGACTAGGTCCTGTAATATATTTTGTGAGGGATTTTACTGGCCAGTTCATATTAGAAATTCATGTCAGTGTTTAATGATGGGCACCACACCAAAGATCATACATACTCATCTCAGGCAACACTCTCACTGTGTCTTGAGTCAAGGACGTCTGTAGTAAATTAGAACTGTAATGTAATAACACGTCAATGTGGTGGAATAATAATTTTACAATGCATAATTGATAGATACATTTCTTTTCACCGCTTTCCATCAATGTTGATTTCTTTGTCCAAGTTTCACCCTCACCCTTTATCCATTGTCATCCTTTTTTTACTTATGTGAAGCACTGTAGCTGTAACTTGATGTAAAATGTCAAATAAAATATGATTACGATTGCATATAAACACAATAAACTACTTTCATAAATGTTAACATGCACACCTAAACTAAATCAGAAAAAAACGTAACTTTTGTAAATCATACACATTTCCATCATAAAAATCAGTTTTATCAGTCAAAAACAAAAATGCACTTGTAAAATTGCCATAAATCACATTTAAGGCTACTATGGAATGGGACTGAATTCTCATAATCCCTCAATAAAAAGGGATCATTCTCTCTCGACTGAATATCTTAGCTTGCATTACTCATATGCATTTCAAATGTTGACGTGGTGCTTGGTTTGTTTTTAATGAACATTCATCTAAATATCACTTATATGCAACTCAATATTGAGTTAAATGTAATAGATTCTCTTAGATGTAGCCCTTCTCCTAAACTAAGCCTAACCTTAATTTCAACCCAAAACCCAGTCATAAACAACATCTTTACTGTGGCTGGCTGTTTCTTTCTAAATAAAGTATCAAAAAGATACTTTATTTGTATGTTTCGCTTGGTGCAGATATGTGTGGGCTATAGAGACAGTAATGAGTAATGATTACTTTTCCAGGAACAACTAGGGAAAGTAATACTATAACATCTTGTGATGAGTAATAATTAGCAACACACCCACAAACAACTAATGAAAGTAAGGGTAAAACATTAGTGTTTGATTTATGAAGCTATTACTCTACAAAAACAGACTCTAGGTGGTGAAACAAAAACAGTACAGGAATAAATTGTATTGTTCCCAAGACATTGTAATGAATTCACAGAAACCCAAGTGCAGCATATTTGTTTAATCCACGAGGACAGAAGTTTCAGTAATCCAAAAAACGAGCAAGAAAATCCACAGCAAAAATCGATTCATAAAGCACAAGGCAGAAGGAACAGGCAAGGTTTTAAAAAAATGTGAGGCAGCAAAACAAAAGGCTTTGTACACTAGTGAAAACTGAGGCAAAACATTGCACAGAGGCAGTCTTTTTCTTCCTATAAATAGCCTAGAACACAGGTGAACCAGATCTAGGTAATCTACGGCTATACTGTGATGTGGATTGGATTTCTGAATCCAGGTCCTGGCTATCTTGAGATTTCAGCTCTGGGTTCTGGGTTGCTTCCTTCTGGAACCTCCAACAAGTCCCTTATACAGATGGCACTTGATGCCCTCCAAATAATTGACCCAAGTTAGCCCCCTAGGTCTACGGCCAGGACAGTTGGGGTGGGACGTGTGAAGAACAGAGAGAAGGAAATGGTTAAAAACGTCATCACAAGCCACCCAACATTGATCCTCAGGCTTTTCAAATGCTTACAGCCTTTCACTCATGATCGCCCTTGTGATGACGAGAATCCTTCGATCCTTCAGAAGTTGTAGGTAAAGCTGCCCCAATTATCATAGGGAAGAAGTGGTCATGTTATATTCTTATAAGGGCATGTAGGGCTGTATCTGACAGGCTTGAGCAGATACAGTGAAACGTTGAATGTAAATGCTATCAAGGGAGTAATTGCAGATGGTACATGGAATCGATGAATGAAATGAACTTGAAGGATCCTGTGAATTTAGAGCTAAGCCTCTTGAATGGTTGTCTAAGCCTATGGTCTTTTGTAGATAGGCATACATTTTGTCCTGGCCGGAGTAGTGGGAAATCTGCCGATGCCGATCGGTGATTTCTGACTGCCTAGTGCTATTCTCAGGTGGATGTAGGCTGTTTCCCAGATATGATCACTCCTGAACCAGTCATCAACTGCTGGCAAATCAATGGTTTGGTCTCTTCTGGGAATTTGAGGGGGCTGGATGCCTAAAACACATTGAAACGGTGTTATTCGCAAAGAAGAGTGCATCAGTGAGTTTTGGCCATATTCTCACCATGCCAGGTCATGTTGAGAGGAGGCACAGAACTGCCACAGCAACATTCTCACTGTGTTTGATTAAGCCTCGGTGTTTGGCCATTGTTCTCTGGGCTGTGACCCTCAGTTTTCTGAAGAATTCTGTACCCCTTCACAAAGAAAACTGAGGCTCTCTATCTGTTACTATATCTTCAGGGATTCCCTAAAACTGGAACACTTGGCAGAGGTTAACTGGATTTCTGAACCTGGGTTTAACATTTATTGTTAACATCCGGGCTTTGCTTCAGTCTGGAATATCTGGATTTATTTGTTGAAATTACGCAACTACTTTATCTGAACTGGCAGAGAGTCCAGTTGCTGATTACAGCATCAGGCCTCCTAAATCAGCTTGAATAGGGCTTATGACAGTTAAGCAGATTTTTAGTGCAGACAAAAGTTAATGAAATCAAATTCAAATTAAATTAAATGATTGGTCATGCTTTCTGCTTCTGAGCAGCCAAATGTATTGCTTATGATGTGTGATGACAATTTGTACTTCAAGCAGCCACTTCCAGCCCTCTAATTTATTTCATATTCTACATCCGGTGTGAAGTGGTAATAAACATTACAGATGCCTAGTGGTAAAATGACGTTACCCCACCTCTCCATGTAAAACTAATCTGATTCACAACTGTGAATATTACAGAGAGATAAATTGACTCCAGAGTTATTACCAACTCCAGACATCACAGGTTCATACTGCATTCAAATCATGGGCCTTGTTGGTAATCACTGGTCTTGTTCTACATCTACAGCTAAAATTAACAGCTCAAATTGGGCTTAAAATTGGCTAAGGTGAATAAACATCCTGATAGTTCCAAATGCAAGGCAGTGACAGCTGTTGCTTGGCAGAGTTTTTCAAAGAAGGAGTAAATTATATGTCTGAGAGCCAGAATTCTTCACTGATATTATATGTTCCCCACTCTTAAGTCTCTTTATTGTGGTGCTCTGCTTAAACCTAATTCAAAAACTCCTATTCTCTGTTTGGATGAAGGTGCATTTTCACTGGCGGTTCCTTGAGACCTGCTCTCCAAAGTGTCGTCTGTCTTGATTGAAGAGCGGATGGAGATGACAGCTATACTAATGCTGTATCTCACAGAGATAAGAAGACCACCACTTGCTAGCTGCTGCCTCTAAATAAACAGTGTATTGCTCAGGGAATACAGCTGCCCAGCAAGGCAAGAATAAAGAGAATGGTGTGCTTATGGTGGCTTACGATGCATTATTCTGTTTGGAGAAAGAGAATGGTAGAACAGAAGGGGAAAATGGAATAGACAAGCCCAATGTGATCCAAAGCTTTTCTCAGCTATGATCGCGTACAGGGAGCAGAGGAAGGGCAGAAGCACTAAAGAGGGAAGTGATGTCATCCCCAGGGCGACGTGAGCGACAGACAGACACAGAAAGTGAGCACAGCGAGAGATTTTGAAAGAATTTCCACGGCTTACCACTGAGACCAAGTGAACTAACAGCATTTGAAACACTCCGCAGACATATTATTTGTGATACATGGCAATCACAAACTGCCTCAAGTGACCAGGAAACTGGCTGTGTGGTAAAGATTGTGAGAAATAACATGCAGATGTAATTTTAAGTACATCAGAATGCGATCGGTAGCTGTTTCCATGGATGCTCTGTACTGCAAGTGATACAATGAAAATACATGTAAACAAGCCTCATGTAAAATTTGGTTTGGGCTTTCCTAGCCTTTCTGTAAGAAACTGAGGGAAATCAGCTATATAACTTATATTTTGCCCTTGTCTTGTCCTCATGCCATGTCTGTGACTTTGTTTTTCTGAACATGTGATGTTTTTGTTTGTGTCTTGCCCCACCTTAGTCCTGCCTTTACCTCAGTGTGTGCAACTCTGTGATATCTGTAACCCCTCCCAGCCCCCAGGAGTTCCCAGTTTTTGTGTTTCAGTATGGGTTTGTCTGGCATTTAATTCAATGTTTGTCTCATTGTATTATTTTGTGTGGTGCTTTCATTTATTGAACCTAAAACTATTCTGCTGTAATCCTCCATCATAACAATGGCACTAAAGTTATGTGTACATGCATAAAATGTCATTTTCTATAGTTTCTATAGTCTACATCATTGCAGTTTTTGAAATAGTGAAACAACTTTGGTAAACATTCTCATTAAAAAAATGGTGACAAGAAGATTGCTTTTCATGGTATACACATAATACCAGAGTAGAACATTTTACCCAAATGAATCAATTTGTAAAAAAGAGGAAGAGTGTGAAAAAGCTCGTGGAGGAACCCTTGAACTGATAAATAAACGTTGCATTATATTTGTTGCTTTGTACCTTTGCATGGTTCTTTACACCAACATGTTATAAATATGGTTCATATAAATATGGTTCTTTTGGGAATGAAAATGGATCAATAGGATAATCAAAAAATTGTTGGGTATTTTGCCCATCATATTTAAGGCATGTAGTAAAAAATGTTTGCAGAATCAGAAAAAGAATCAGAAAACTTTATGGATCCCAGAGGAAATTGCAGTGCAAGAGCTAGCTAGCCTTGTTTTAGCTTTGCTGATTTTACTGGTCACAGTTAATGATTATATGCTGGTTGCTGTGTAACAAAACTGAAATACTAAATTAGAAAGTCACCACCATCCCCCTTTTCCTTCGTCAAATCATTTGTTTCACACTGTTGTCTAGTATTTCATTTTTCGGAATGAGCTGCCAAAGCTGATGCTTTTCTTCTGATTTCTTCCGACTTTAATGTTTGCCTGGGTCACTTTATGCTTCATCCTAACATGCTTCAGCCTAAGCTGATCCCAGTTCATCTTTAATGGACATTTTAAGGTGTGGCAATTGCTCCACTTTGCAGACAAACACTGCCATTGCCCTGAAAAGGCTGGAGTTGAGTACAAGCCCTCACAATGTGGTCTATACATGGAGTGATCGCTAATACATCTTAATTAGTCTTTGGTTGTTTGCTCAACTCCCAGCTTTCCCATGAGCTCCGTAGGCACCTCAATCTATCAGATAGCAGACAACACCATTTATTATTTAGCTTTGAGATTATTAGACATAAACATATGCAGTGCTGTTGTTTTACAGGCTACATTTGTCTGCTGTGAGATAAAGCTGCATCCTAGAGTGAAGTAAACATTTTAATTAGAGAAAAAAACAATGGGGGGCATATTTATCTCCCCTTTTCCGGTGCACGTGTCACAGAGAATCCACCCTTCCTCCATCTTCCCTTTCCCCTCGGCTTGCTCTGAGCCGCAGGACTCACACTGAGCACTACAGCGCAGACAACAGCGGCGGCCCTGACTGATGAACACCGCACTACATACTATTGCTTCTAAACCTGCTCAAGCTGCATCATAGCCCCAGCAGGAAGCACTGAGGAAAGAGCAAACACACCCCACTCTATCCCACCACAAATGCCACAGGAGTTGACAAGCGATCAAACAGTGACACATGCGGCGGGCTGTGATCCTTCAAACGTTCATGTTCGATGGTTTCATTTCCACGTTTCAGAGGAGCCTCGCCCCATAACCATGAAACAGGGAAATAAAATCTGACTTCTGCTGCGTTGCGGCACTCCCCCCCACCCCAAAATGTGCCTAGGACAAGCTACAAAAAAGGTTTGTGAAATGATATTAAAAGGAACACGATATTTCCACTCTTATTGACGAGAGAATCACTCAGGGGGAAAAAAAGAAGGGAAGCCTCGCATTTGATACCATCAGATCTCCATGATGTGAAAAGTTGCAAAATTTAAGTTTTAGTAGAGCTCCATAATTCATCAATGGTAGGTTGGATTCCGAAGGTTTCAATAATGGATCCTTTTAGCAGGCAGCGGAACTCTCCGACGATGTCTCTGCTTTTTTACCATGAATTATCCTGAACTAGAACTGTCGCTCTCTATTAAAAGAATCAGATATATGAACGCCGAAAGTGCCTCCAGCTTGACATGATACAGGTAAAATATTCATGCGCAGGTTATATATACACATCATGAAAAAATGATTCAGTTCTAATGAAACCCCTTCGTTAAAGTCTGGCTGTAAGTATTTTGGGGGCTCATGATCTCATGGTCCTCTGCCATTAATAACTGATCAGTAAATGTCATGTGCTTGCAAAGGGGATTTGGCTGCTGGTTGAGGATGCAAATATTGACAAGCATGAAGGGATTCGAAGTGGCTGTCGGTAATAAAGGAATAATGTTTATATAATAATGGTACATTGTTCCATTCCATCCCATGTGTGAGAGGAAAGATGGCGCTGGCAAGTATCCTCAGGGAACAGCTCATCTTGAATTATGCATGTTGCTGCTAATATGGGAAGGCAATATCTATTTGCTGTATTTGTGGGTACAGCTTGTGCAGTGAGGTGTCTTAATAAAAGGTGTTATTGCATGTCTAATGTGCATAACCTTTGCCAGTATATATAACTCCATCCTTGCTCACCTGTATACATCACACTCCATAACATATGTGGGATACCCACGCTCCACTTGCTCCTGCAGTTTCTCTGAACATGAACCAACAATGTTCTAATACTCTAAACAATAATAAATATAAATAAATAAACGAATACATTCAAAAGTGACTTGGTAGAGTTTTGTTTGCAATATTATAGCTGGTGATACAAAAACATTAAGTGCAGTGACTAAATACAGTACAGAGAGAAAAATAGCATGATTAAAGTAACAATGACAATAGTAGCAATAAGACCATACCAGTATAGTGCAGTATTGTAATAAACGATAACTGGCGAAGTGACCAGGGAATATAGAGGTTTTGTCATCGTGCTGAACTTGAGACAGTGGCATTGTGCTGTGAAAGGGCTTCGACGTTATGTATTAACATGCATGGTCTGTTCTAGACTTGGAAAGGACAATTCTTTGGAGCTTCGGTGACAAGGGCAGGGCTTTCCAGCATCTCAGAGGACTGAAGAACAGCATGAATGAGTCCAGACCCTTGTGCAGAGGTTCAAGGGCAGTCCGTTGGGTGATTGCCTTAAGGCCTGAGTTCCCATATATCATAATACGTTTCTTGGAGGGTGAAAAAAAAAACGCTTTTAATGGGGTTTCAGCAATCAGGCTGGCAGTCGATTCTGCCATCTGTCTTCATCAAATAACTTTGTCAAAGAGCACTGAAGCCCAGTGTACCTTATGAACAGTTAACTAGGAACTAGGGGGCAGAGCAAAACTGCACTAGCTTGTTTTTGTCTCCAGAATTACAGTTAGTGAGGTTGCCCTTGTAGGAAGGCATTTCAAAAAGGCACATGTTCATGCTGAGGATTCAACAAAACATTAGTATGTTGGTCATGACATACCTGGAATTCGAGATTTGTCCCATTGTTACACTGGCAGTTGCAGGAATGGCATAAATGTATTTCTTTTGATGCACCCTATTTTTCTTGTGCCTTTCTGCGGCTGTTGCAGAAACAGCATTCATTTCCTCTCGAGTCCTTTGTCTTGTGATCTGAGCTGCCACTATTTGGTGTCTATTAACTGCTTGATAAATAACGGCCACATTCGATAGCAGCAGACAGTCTGAAGGACCCAAAGATAATAAATGACTGTGTGAAACACTAGAGACCGGAGGGAAATGATAGTGTTTTAGAAGTGTTTAAGTCTGATTGGCTTCACTTGGTAAACCTTGCAGCTTGTGTGTGGCTTTTTAGCAGTTTAGCTACATGTTCAAGTGTGAGTAATTTTTAAGGAGATATTTTCACCCTCATTATTTAACTCCAGTTTGTCTGTGTTGTTTTGATTGTGAGCAAGAATACTGACAAAAGTAACGAGCTCATCCTGTGGTCTGCTTTCCTAAGAGGAACCAGCTGGCTCTTGGCGAACCCAGAGTGCTGCGGTGATGATGTAAAGGCCCAGATTTGCAGCATGATCACCCTCTTAATGCAGCTGCCTTTATGTAGAGCTCTTTTTCCTCCGTGCCTCAAATATCCTTGAGATGGGGAGAAACTTCAGAAAGCTGACCTCTTTTTGCACACCGATCTTTGTTTGATCAGCATTACCCTCTGACAGGGCTCATGGGAGTTCTGTAGGAACGCAAGTTTTGTTTTTTTAAAACAAAGACTAACATCAGGCTTAATGAAAGAGAGAAAAGTTAAACAAAAGTGCAATGCCCCACAAGTGCTATATGCTCTTATTTAGCCATAGACAAAAGCCTTGGGCCTGAAACCTCTGATCCGAACCCTTCCCCCCACTTTCACAGACCTGTTGCCAAGACTTGCATTCCTCACTCTTATCTTGTAAAAGTGGGGTCATCTTTTTTGGCAGGCAGTAGCTGAAGCCAGCTGTTTTGACACACAGCTGCCAAACAAATATAGCTCCTATCTTTAGTTTTTGATTCAAAGCATTGCTTCTAAAACTGCATGTGTGCTGCTTAGACTACAAAGTCTACAAAAATGGTGCTAACCTGTTATGGTGCTTACTAACTTGTAACTTCTTGTCAGTATGCCATGAGAGGACATCAGCACAGCTAATGAGCTCACTTTGATAGCTTTGATGCAGTGCAAAATAATTAGCAGTAAGAGCAACGTCAGCATCAAACTTCCTAAACTTAAACTCTCTAAAACTCTCTCCAACATTGGAAAGTCTTGCCCTAGATTTTCTGTTCTCCCATGTTTCCTTTCTTGCATGTTAGTGAAATGGCAATTTGGGTGGAATTTTTCCACTATTGTTTCTTACGGCTGGTTTGCAGCTAGCTAGCTATTATACTAACGCTAGACTGCAGCTTCATATACACAAATCATTAACAGCCGAGTAGAGATACGTCACTACGAAACCAAACTTCATTTCATTTCCCAAACATTGTTAGCTAGCATCTATGAGGAGCTGTAAAATATTAAAATTGACATTTGTTTGTCTTCAAACTGAACGCTTGTAAAGGTTTCATCCAGTCCTGTTCATTCACCCGATCTAGGATGTAACAATAATAAACAGGCCAAAATAGGCCAAATAGGTCAAAATAAAAAGAACCAAATGCATATCTACTTATGTCAACAGACATAAAACAGCTAATCGCGAAAGAAATAAACAAAAATCCCTCACCTAACGTCCAAACTGACACAAATCCAGGAGAAAACAAAAGTCAACAAAACTGGAGACGTCTTACTAACCATGTCTACGGTGCCTTCAGCTCTATTTACAAGATATATGCACCCCAAAGTACTTAACACTAAACGCACAAGGCCTGGCCCTGCAGTTTGGCGGGCCATTTTAAGAGTTTAATCAGAGTGAGTATGACCTTTAAGCAGCACTATCTACTGCATCATACACAACATCAGCGTTCTCATTATCAGGCCAGCATGTTAGTACAGTGAGTAATTATCTTTTGTTGTGGCTAAAGAATGAGGCTAGAGTAAGTAGTTATGGGCAGTGGCATCAGAATCTCTTCCTAGCCTTGGGAATGGGTGAGAGCGGTGCAGACAAACTCCAGCAGTCTTTTCTACACTAAGCTGCTTCATCTCAGAGAAAAGCTGAAGTTAATTGGCCCTGGGTTGTGAGTACCGGCAAGGTCTGGCACTGTGTGTTGCAGGAAGCTGATATGTTGCTCATCCTCTTTCCCTTTTGCCAGCTCTCACTAGAAGGCCAGCATCAAACCTGCAGTCAGAACGGCAGAGCTTCTACTGGGGCACTGGAGCCAATCTCAGCCCTGCTATCAAACCACATATCCACAGAATAAGCAATCATCTCACACTCACTGCCTGAATCTTGCCACATGTCAGAGAAATCTCCTGGCCAAAAAAAAAAAGACAGAACATTTGTATGCTGTGCAGCGTGCAACAGCAGGTGAAATAGAGACATAGATTCAGTCCGAGAGCGCCTTAACTTCAGCAGCCCATTACGGGTAGCAAAGAGCCTCCTCCTTGTGTGCACAGCAGGTGAAGTTGTCCTCTGAAAGCTTGTTCTTGAGGCTCTGCGGAATAACTGAAACCCTCTATGCTCTGGAGGTTCACTGGCCAGGTGTCACACAGTCATCAGAGAGCGATTGAAAAGCTAACGTGTGAATGACACGGGCGAATTATCCACATGTGCAGGAACACACATACATATATATACACACACACACACACGCACAGACACACACACTCACAGAAGCAGACTCTAGAAAGCAAAAGGTGTCTAATTCCTCTGGGTGAGACCATGTCTGAAATTGATTAGCATGGTGCAATGGTTATGCTCGCAGGAGCTCATTACAAAACGCATATGCTCCATACTGGGGAGCTGTTTCTTTGAGCACACTGCTGCTGCTTCCTTCGAAACCTTTGTTGGTACAGATGCTCCTCTGGTCCAGACAGAAGGGCTATTTTGGGGAGAACTCTTTTCAGCACATGCAATGAGATTCAGAGATGATTTTCCATCTGAGGCATTACGCTTTCTTATTTCACAGTAGAGCGATGGCAAAAAAAAAAATACTCTTAGCCCTGAGGAGCATGACATCTCATCAAAGATTAAGATTACAGCTGGCCTATTTGTAGAAGGTTATTTGCAGGCTCTAATACTCCGTATCGAATGTGATGAGACTGTTTATTGGGATGCGGCTTCTATTTTTTCCACCAGTCATTCTCTTTTTTAATCCCGGCGTAGTAGAAGCACTTGGAGAAATATTACGCCAATTCTGTTCAAGACGACGCTCTTTGGGAAAAACTTGTTCAGGCTTTTGTTCAGGCCCTTCTCATCTGTTGAGCCTAACAGTGTTATACACTTCTTTTTTAGCAACACAAGACTACGGATTAGCTCCATATGAGTTAATATTTAGCACTAATCATTATACATCAGTTCCCTGATCTAACGCACTCCCATTAATTCATGATGAGCTTGATCATTACTTAATGACTTTGAATCAGGTCAGCAGGAAAACCACAAAAATGTGCAGGACTAGAACAAAAAACATAGTTATACATACGTTTAGTATTAACATGAAATATGGTTTTAGGCTTCTGGAAAGTTGTTGTTTCAGGAGGCTGTTTCAAATACTGTGCTTTGTAATTTAAGTGTTTTGTATAACCTACACCCTTATGGTTCTTGTTTACCAGAATATTGAGGAACAGCTGCTGCTAACGAAATGGCATGTCCTGTGAGGTCTTATCCAGACAAAAAGGTTAATAAATACTAGCTTATTTACAGCAGCTGTGAGAAGGCTGCAGTAAAAGTCACCCTTGCGTATGAAGAAGTAAACTTTTGGACTGTCATTTTTTGAATGTACATAATGAGCTTTTAATGAAGAGTGCTGCATTAGAGATTGACCAACCTGATCCCTCAAACTCTGGCTGCTAAAATCAGCATGTTTTCATCCTGCTCTACTATACAGTGCAAAAAGCTTTTTGCACCTTGTTGCTTTTTCCTGTTATCCTACATCTGTTGCCTGTATCCAAATGAACATCTTGCTGAGTAGCTGTGCCAGCATACTTTATTCCAAACTGGCATCCAGATTTGGTAAAACATCCAGCCAGACCACTGGCAAGAGACCAAAAATGTAGAGCTCACTGGTGAGTAAACTAATGTGGCAACAGGAGTATAGATGAAAAGAACACAGTAATGTTTCTCAGTTTTACATTGGGGAAAAATGAGAAACATTCTGAGATTCTTCAGCTGGCCCCTGAAGGACAACCTTTTATGAGTGCCAGGTACTATGCTTTTTTTAAATACATTGTGATAAACTGTTTAAATTTAACCTTAAAGGTTAAACTTAGCCAAATTAAAATTCCCCACTATAATGCTGGAGCAAATCTTTTAAGAGTTTTTTATTCAGGTGTACAAAAGAATCATTTTTGTTACGATGGCTGTCAAAAATACAGGTGAATCTGATCCAAGATCAGTCTTCTCCACCACTGGTGTTGTCTAAAATGAAAGTGAAAGTGAAAGTGACAAACTGGTCATACGTGAACACACCACAGCACACAGTGTGCCTTTAACCAAGGCTAGCTGTAATTGGTTTTATTCATTTTTGTAGTTCTAAACCACATAGGCAAGTCTGCACCTCTTTAATGAAAGAGACTGGTGTGATTTGAATGGGTTGAGATAAGTTTAAGTCATGTATTTCTTTGAAAACAATTTAGGTGACTGCTGACTACTGATTTTAGCCACATTAGCCTCATAGCTCCAGTGCTAAACTGATGGAGCAAAACTTGGACTCAAACATGTCTTGGCTGATACTGGACTAGGCTAAATCCATGTCTCAGATAAAACTAACCTTTGACAGAATTAATGGGTTTTGCTGTATCCAGTAATAAGTGACAGCCATTAAAAAATAATTTATCAGTCTTAAAAAAATTAAAATGCTGAGCTTAGATGCTTGCTCAGACTACATAATCTACAAAGTCACTGAAGACTCACAGTTCACAATATTTCTGCTCTAACACACTGATTCAGCGCATGAAGGGCTTCAAAACTGCCAAATGAGTTAAATCCGAAGTGATATAGGTCAATCTCTGAATCTATACTGCATATTATAGTAAACTGAAGGGTTTCTAATGTTTATATGGGTTCTTTTAGAGCAGTGGTTCCCCACCTGGGGTCCGGGTCCCCCTGAGGGGGGCGCGAGAGATCACTGTGGGGGGCGCACAATTTTGTCTGCACTGACGTTACCAAAATTATATTCATAAAAACATTAAATTCATACCATCCCAATGTCTGAGAACCGTAAAAGGGTGTGTGTGTGTGTGTATATAAGAGTATAAAAACCTACAACCGCTGTTTATTTTTTGCAAATAAAAGTGTTATTAGTCACTTCATTATTTTTGTGCGTCTATGGGGGCAGGAGTTGGGGTTGGGGGGCGCCTGGCTTGTCTTGGACACAGGCAAGGGGGCTTCAAGGAAAAAAGGTTGGGAACCACTCTTTTAGAGTGCTGCTAGAGTGCAAATCTAAGGGAACATCTTCTAAACAGAGTGGCTGAGTATTTGCATTTGTCTTTGAGCTGTTCTGATGCCTTACTATTTTACACTGTCCAAGCAGAAGCAGCACTTTCTTTAATTCATTTAATCACTTTTACCCAACTTTTAAAGAAGTTTGGAACGACTAGGTCTGAGGTAAGAAATGTAAGAAAAAATTCTTAAACCCGCCAACTGGACCCATCTGTCACTTGCTTTGTCTGCCTTGATCCCAGCAAATAGAATAACAAAACATTCACAGCCCGCAGCCAGGCTTACGCTTGTCCTTCATTATTCACATCAATACATTTTTTTCATATCCTTCCATGCCACTACAGAACTGGTCATCCACTCACAAACGCCCTCGCTCAGAAATGAGTTTACTTCAACATTTCAGCATGTTGTTGGCGGTGCATGGGATTTGTAATAGAAAATATTTTTGAATACAATCTTGTCTCTTCAGGAGAACACTGGGCATTGTTACTGGGGTGTGTGATTCGAGACACATTTTTACAACACCAATTTCCATCCAGCTGTTTTTTTCCAATGGAATGGAGTTGTGTTGAATGGAGAATGGATACTGGCGCAAGCGGAGGCCTTCGTGCCACGACTCCCAATCCAGCCCTCTCTCACAGTGATGACAACGATAAAAGCTCTGCAATGCAGTATTGCTGCTATATCAGGCAATGGCAGCTTTAATTGTTTCACTTGAGTTAATTAGAAAATAATTACACATCTGACCCACTGAGACAAATAATGCATTAGCCCTTGAATGGAACGAAGACACAGATGAATAATGTTTTTAGAATTGTGGTCACTGTATTTTCAGTTCGCCTGAACAATTACGACGGTTGGCTTCAGACGTGTTTGAGGATTAAGTACTAAATGATAGAGATTATGTGATTCATTAAAAAAGATTATCACATCAATTAATACTGCATAAAACTAATATGGGCTCAGTAGACATTAATAAATCAAAGACAGATGATAACATTAGTCAATTTGGATGTGTTTTCTAACAAAAGCAGAAGTTTTGTGTCATCCAATGAATCTAAATGTAGGAAAAACTTTCATGTTGCATTCTTTTCTCAAGCTAACAATGCTGTCTGGATCTCTATGCAACAAAGTGTATTACAAACGTACAAACCACACAAGTTCACCAACAAATTAGCTGTTATGCAGAGCTTCTCCTGGCTTGTTTTTTTTTTTTATTGTATTGTGTTCAGCATTATATTTTTTTGTTTTATTTAGTTATAGTCTTTGTGTGTCTGTGCAGTCATAGGGACAACTTTGTCTGGAATCAATAAAATGTTCTGATTTTTGGTTCT
Source organism: Brachypetersius gabonensis (assembly GCA_037577145.1). Taxonomy (NCBI): domain Eukaryota; kingdom Metazoa; phylum Chordata; class Actinopteri; order Characiformes; family Alestidae; genus Brachypetersius; species Brachypetersius gabonensis. The sequence continues at coordinate 40,119,243 of JBBJLR010000001.1, read as the reverse complement.
GGTATTTTATTTTGCTGTATTGTATGGGACAGTATTGTATGTTAGAATAACAAAGAACAAAGAACAACCAGGGAAACCCAATCAGGCATACTGACCGCCTGTTTCAATACCAATTTTAACAAGCTTGGCCTCACCATTTCCCCTCAAGGGAAATTCCTGCTGCCATCTTAAGGACCTTTCCATTACTTTATTAGCTCAAGTGAAGTGTAAAGATTGAGCCCTTGGAGGGGCTTCAGCAGCTGCAATAACTGCAACCTGACACAGCTCCCTTTGTAAACCCAAAAAAGCCAGACAACGCTGTTATATGCTGTAGCTGTAAAATGCTAAAAAAAATGTGATATTTCAAAACCCCAGTAATATGCTGGAGTTTAGACAGCAAACTGCTCTGTTCTGCATGACTGCTGATACAACTATATTACCACTTTGCTATCTTGCAAGCAAAAGACTTAGCAGGCTAAGACTAGAAGTGAAAATTCCCCATTTGTTATATGTAAAGACACCACAGCACATAGTGTCAAGGGCACAAAATTGTTGTCTGTATTTAACCCATTCACCAAGTAAAGCAGTGGGCAGCCAGGAACACAGCGCCCGGGGAGCAGTGAGTGGGGATGGTACCTTGCTCAAGGGAACCTCAGGGGTGCCACTAGAAGTCCTGGGTTTGAAACCTCACAGGGGCAACTCCCTAACCCTAAGACCACCAACTGTCCCAAATGGCTAAATAAATAAAGGTGATATATAGAACAATATTAAACCAAAGCATGTAGTGAGACAAACCAATTATTTACAGGCTTTAAGTGCATTACAAACAACTTTTTATTTTGTAAGTTTGCATGGCCAGCTGATTAGCAGCCTAATGTATCTAAAAGTTTCACTCCTCACTCTTCCCTCTTTGCCGCTTGTAAAGCATGGGTTTCTGAGTGATCAGTTAAAGTTGGGGGAACATGTTTAAAAGATATTTAATTTAAGGCTAAAGCTTAGATAAATCTTAGATGGTGATGCATTTGAACTAGAAATTGCTAACTATATTGCTCAGACTTTCAGACTTTCCTTTGTAGGCCTGTAGTATCTAGCTGTCTATAAAGAACTGAATATAGCTCAGGGGCTCTTGCTGTGTGTCCTCAGAGGGTTTAATGAAACATATGATGCCTGATTTGGGTGATATTATTTACTCGATGTACATGAGAAAAAATAGAGGATGTAAAACTAAAATGTGAATGAAATGGGGCATGTTAGTGGTGTATTATGATGGAAAGGGAATACTGGGAATATGAATATCATGAGGGGCATTATAGGGGATTTCTGAGACCTTAGAAGTTAGAAAGGGATAGCAAGTTATAAGGAGTCATTATGGTGTCGTGGTGTATAGAAGGACACATGAGAGAAAACAGTGGTAATAAGTGAATCTATTTTAGACATATTACTTTTGCTTTTTCTATTCAAATGTAAAAATACATTTACACACTTAATTACAAAGGGAACAACATTTATATTCAATTTACGTTCTTTTCCAGCAAGTGTGGGTGTACACTTGACTTTTTCACCGATTGTTTCTATGTCAAGAAATGTGGGTAAAAAGAGAAGGTATGCACAAGATTTTGTACACAGTAATTAAATTAAAATTATATTAAAATGTCTCCTCTTCCATACAAATGTGGCATCAATTAAAGGTTTAGAAGAGGTTTTTTCAACAGAATTGATGTAGCCACGCTCTGCACACAAATGTGTTCTTTAGTAGCAAAAACTGACAGTTTGAACAAACTTTACAGAACGCTGACAAAAGTCATATTTAACCTAACAAGAAAATGTTGTACCTTGTTTAGAACAGCTGGATTGAGTTTCCAGTCAACATGCTGTGAACAATGAATATTTTGTTATACCAATGACCACAAATTTGCCCCAATTTTAATGTCACGGTGTGATTCTGAGAGGGAAAAGGGGAGGACGCCACAGTATGGTTATAGATATGGTTTTAATAAAGAAACAAACACTATATACAAATTAT
>JBBJLR010000001.1:40100948-40111542 GCA_037577145.1 Brachypetersius gabonensis | reverse complement strand
GGAGTAATGAGACACGGGAAAACATAAACAAACACACGGAAATCAATACTCGGGGGAGGAAGAACGAACTCTACTGGGAGAGAGCGAGGTGACCGTTACAATTAACTTGATTACTTGACAAAAAATATATATATGACATTATCCTAGCAGTATGACCTTTAAAATACATATGAAATAAACATTTGAAATTAATAAAGTATTCTAAAGTTGAGTAATTTGACAAAAGTCGTCACTAAAAAAAGTCAGCAAAATTTGTTTTAAAGTGCATGCTTTATCTATTGCAAGTGAAAACAGTTACAGCAATTTTACAGTTACAGCAGAATGTGTTAAACCTTTGTTTTCAAACTCCGGGAATAATAGTAATAATATATTATACATGTGACCTTTTCTGAGCTGAACCACAGAATTCTACTGGGTGACATTCTAAGCGAACGGCTGGATACAGCTTTCTCTCAGGGGGAAGCAGAGGGGTTGGTATCTTTCTCTAATTTGACAACGCAAGACAATTTTCCCCCAATGCAGCGTGAATACACCCTTACCTAAGACACACACACTTTCACCCTCATTTCCCAGCATTTTCTCACAGCCGGACATGCGCCACAGACTTTGAGGCTAGAAGCAGCATGCGTGTTGCTATAGATCAAACAGGACATGAAAGAGCCCAAGCAGCACAACATGGGTGCTTGGATATGGTGCGCGAGCCAAGGAGGCCTTTAACAATTAGATCCTCTTTTTCCATGTGCACTTCCAATTAATGATAACGATGCTATCCCCACACTCTCAATTATAAACAGCCATAGCAAAGCTTCTTGGTGGTAAATGAAACCCAGTGAAGCGTGTGCATAATTGTTACAATGTTGAAAGTCAACACTAATTAAAGGTCACCTAAGCTGTTCTAAACGGGACGGGATGATGACGGACGAACAAGAATCAGGCCGCCAGCATCTGGGACAGGTTGGGAACCCAAGCGGCAGGTTCGGTCTCCTTGCACATGCCGCTAAAGCTACAATTGCAGTAGCATTAAGAGGTGGCTGAATAATTCATGGAGGGCCGTTATGTCAGATTAAAGAATTAATTCCAGTTCATACCATAAGCACATTTTAATGAGTCTCTGAAACGCTGGAGCTGAATTGTGCTGCAATGGCCATTGTGATGCCAGGCTTGTTTGTGCTGGCTCATCATTGACTCCTGTTTACCCACACGTGACGAGCACCTACTGCTGCTTGTCCCTTCCACACAGTAAAGGACACACACACACACTCACACACATATGTACGTAAACTCCGACACACACACACAACATCCAAAGCAGCAATGCTCACATTAGCTGATAAGACTATGTGGTAGCTTGGGCACAAGTGTTCTTTAGATGAACACAACTGAGGTGTATAGACACAACTAGATAAGACTTTATGGCTGAAATGTATCAGATTTAATCTTACCCTAGCAGTCCGCTAAATCAAAACAAGCTGTGCATATTTACTTCTGCTGAGGAGTACAGGGCGTTCTGCCTGAATCTAGAATATCCAATTTTGTTATGAGTGGGTAGCCTTTACCCTTTGAATTAAAATTCAGTAATTACTTTCAAGAAAAATAATTGCTTGAACACCATATTTGAAATAAAATTGCTTGTTTTATTAATCTACTTTTAAAAAATAGCAAGTGAGCAGCAAACAAGCAAGATGCTGATCATCTGTAACAACACAGCAAGATAGATTGAAGCCTTTTCAGTTTGGACAATACACTAAGAGAAACAAAATAGAGCAAATTATAAAGGACGGTTAAATCTGATGTCTATTCTCAATATAAACAATGTAAAGACATAAACAACACGAATATTCTATAGTCAGCACTAAAGTGAAGACAAGTTGCTAGTTTTCAACAAACAAATTAGCTAGTTAGATGGTTAGTTTACTTCTTCAGTGTTAGTTAGAAACTTGAGTTCACTGTAAAACTCCAACATGCAGATTGAAAATGTGATTCCTAAATACTCAATGCAAGCTTCATATCTATAAGATAAATTCTATAAAATACACTACTGTTACCTTACTGCTAACATAACATAGGGAGAACAGATAGAATACAGTAATCCCCCAGTTTTTTGTGAATCAGGAGTCGCGGATTCAGTTACACGCGACTCCCACGCGACCTTTTTAAAGAGTCAAACTCGTCGTTTTACGCAGAAATCCCCACAGTAAAGCGGAAACCGCAAATATCCTCCCCCTTTTTTTTGAGAACCGAACTGTATTTCCACCACCAGCCCAGCAGTGATGGTAGTATATTAAAAAGTTGTCAACCACCATGAAAAGAAGAAGAAGAAGAAGTCTTCTGCAGCGTGCCTGCTCTGTGTCTTGCCCTCCTATTTTAGTGTTTTAAACTTTTCCCCACCAAACATTCAAGTTAACTCAGTTTATTTAGTTCTAGTAAGCTGTGCCCTGTCTAAACATGTGGGTAGAGTTCATTCAATGTTTCTTTTGTGTACGAGTCTTTCCACGCTGGTAATGCTAACCGTTAATGCTAACTGATTTTCTCTCTTTATTTGCCTTTACATTTTCTTTAAGGGTAATGTATTAAACTGAGTTTTAAATGCAATTAATGTGTTCTGGGAGCATATTTGGGGGCATATTTAGGGTTTACACTTTAAAAATAGGCATTTTAGGCAAAACACAACAACGCAGGTTTTTAATACACGCCGATGCTTTTGGAACGTAACCCCCGCGAAAGCGGGAGATTACTATATAGAAGATTTTTTATATTAGGCAATGTATTAATAGGAGGGCCTTTAAGAAAATCCAAGCATACAATGAAAATAGGTGAACATATTAAAAAGTGGAATACTATACATAGATGTAAGATATTATATATATATATATATATATATACAATAATAATACAAAACAGCACCAAAAACAAAAACAAATGATCTCGATATAATGTTGCTGTATTTTTCACACAGACATAAGCACAAATGCTGTACTGTTCCTTACCATGCTGTAATGACTAATATGCCACTAAATAATCTGGTCAAAGATTGTTTTTGCCTTTTTTTGGAGAACCTATGGAGAATATTTTTTAACAATAGTAAAACTCCCCTGGGCCTCAAGCTTCGCTTTCTCTTTAAGGCAAACCCAGGAGCCCGTGGTGCTGAACACTCACTTGCCACAGGTCCAGCACTAGTCAGGCTGATCTTGTGTCACATGCCGATGTTGCCTGGCTGAGTGGATCTCCTGCTAACTCTGATTTCATTTGTCGCACACTGCATGCGGCGACGCAGGCTTCACAGCGCCATTAGCCGAGGGCATCTTTGTCTCCCCTGCAACATTTTCACAAATTAATTCCTCCCAAGGGAGCTCCAGTTCCACCCTCTTACTTACAGCCGTCATTAAAAGTTTTCTTTGAGCTCAAGTGAACTCGAGTCACCGGCTGCGTCCTCATAAGTATTCGGTGGCTCCCCCAGCTCGGGGAGCGCGAGCGCGAGGCCAGCCCAGTTAGAACACTCTCCGCTCTTTTTGCATGTGAAAGCGACTGAATGAGCTCGTGTCGCCACGGCTGTGGGGTACAGCGTGTCATCAGCGAACCACTGGCTGCCTGCTAATGGCCTGTGGAAGACACACTCCTGACTGCAGAGCGAGAGAGACACAACGTGTCATGTTCAGTCTAATATCACAAAAACACTAGTCTTCTCCTGAAATTGAGTGCTACATCCTACAGACTCGGCGGGGGAAGGGATATTAAATTCTGACAGTGGTTGGGATCATTTTAATAAAGCATACTTCCACATACAGGCATACCAATCATCACTACAGTGCTGCTTGAACATTTGTGAATGCTTCAGATTTTTCTATATTTCCACATAAATCAGATCAGATCAGATTTTCCTAGTTCTCAAAGTAGATCAAGAGGACCCAGATAAACAAATGAGACAAATATACCTAACTTGGCCATTCAAAAAAAAAAATGTATGCAATTTTACTTTTCTGTGAGGGACAAACGTATAGGAACATCTGGGATTAGCAACTAATGGATTGCAGTCAGTTGTTTATATTAAACAAGATGATAATCAGGTGTAAGTGGGTGCCCTGCTGTATTAAAAGGCCAGGGATTCACTAATGTCTGATCATCAAAACAATACCTGAAGTGTTTCATGGTATGAAAAAAGCAGATTTCTGTGGACCTCAGAAAAGGAGTTGTTGATCAGACTGGAAAAGCTGACAAAAACGCTCTAAAGAGTCTGGACTCCACCAGTCCACAGTTAGACAGACTGTGGTGGCACTGTTACCTCGTAGCACAAACATCCTGCTTTCGACTCCCAGTCAGAGTGTTGCTTGCTTGTTCTCCTTATGTCTGTGTGGGTTTCTGCCATTTGCTTCATCAGGTGAGTTGGAGATGCTAAATTGCCCCTTGGTGTAACTGTGCACATGAATGTGTTTGTCTGTGTGTCTGCCCTGTGATGGACTAGCGAACTGTCCATGTTTCTTTGCCCTTCACTCACAACCCTGGTTAGGAGAAGCAGCTCTGCAAATCAATGAATCAATAAGGGTTAACTGGCTCCTTTTGATCTAATTTTAGGAATATCTGTCTAACTTTCAAGTTATTTTTATGCAGAAATATAGAACCTTTAAAAGGGATCACCACAGCTGCTGAAGGGGAGTGTAACCAAATTATCCCTGATAAAGGCCTAATGCTTTTCTTCTTTCTGTGCAGTACCTGCACTCATGTGAAAGTCCCTTATAAATTGCAGACTGGTTGCTGCGTTCAGACTGCACTGTGCACTGTAAACAAACAGATTCTGTATGTCGTCCTGAAACAAAAAATGCTGGTTCTGTCGTTTTAAATGCCATCCAGGATATATATGCAACCAAATATGCATTCAATTTCTCAGTCTAAAGCCAACTTTACAACACTATGCAACACTTAACAAAACATGCAATCCGAAGGGCGCTACAGTAGTGATACACCAGAGCATAAGCACATGGGCATACACTATAAGATTAGAATAATAATACACACTAACTTCATCCCCTCCTGGCTGCTGATGCTCTGCCTGGCAAGCTTTCAAACCCTGCATGGATTCCGCAGAGAGGATAATGCAAGACACTTTATATAATGAGTTAACACCTTGTTTGCTGGCCAAATTTAGGAAGCCATTCACAATTTAATTACAATTAATATTTAACTGGATTGAAGCCTACCATCCAGATCCTACACATGTCCTCTTGTAAATTAGTACCATTTGGTGATTTGTATAAGTTACTCATGCACAGCACTGTGCGGCATTGCTTTAAGCTAAGCTTGCACTCTATACTTTTAGTTTCACTAGCTGAACAGACACATTACAGACAAATCAAGTGGTTTGCACACTCCAGCAATGAGAAGGGCTCGATGTGCTATATAACAATGCATACACAATACAATGCACTGACTAATAAAGTTATTAGCAAGTATAACGTAACACAGCAGGACAGAAACACGGAATAATGATAATCAAATAGTAAATAAACCAACACAGAGATACAAAATCGGTATGAATCATTATCATCGTTCAATCCCACAGTTCCAGTAGAATGCATGATAAACTTTTAGACCATGGTGGATATTCTAACTCACAATGCCTATCAATGCTATTAGGACAAATCTCCATCTGTGACCTCTTGTTTATTTACATAATGTGAGGAGGCCAGCTTTCCTTTACATTGTGTGGACATTTCTTGAATCTAAAACTATTTTCTGTGATATAACAGTGTCTGAAAGTGTTGTAATTTATTTACAACTTTACAACGTTATAGTCCCACCTTTGTGAGTGTGAAGAATATTCACACTGAGACTCACTGACGATGTTTGTTTCCAGACAGTCTACAATGTCGCTCTATATTTCCCCACTGTATCTCCAACTCTCCACAAAGGTACTAAACTTGGGACTTTTTTGTGATTTGAGCATCTTGTATTTTGTTTTGTCAAGCAAAAGCAATACAAACAAATTGAAAATCACATCTGCTCTGCCATAAAGGCTTAAAGACCGTTTGAGTCTTCTCAGAGTCTCAGAGGGCACACTACTGGAAGTGCCACTAGCATTATTGCACAGAATACAGAAAGGATAGTTGAACACTTATAGCACAGCATCTGAACAATTTTCACAAGCTCTTTAAACTAATACTGTGAGGAATTTTTTCTGCGGTACTTGTTTGGCTTACTATTTATAGTAAAAGAATGTGACTTCATACTTTTAGTGCAATGCGGCTTTTTTCCTTCCTCGTCTCCTTTTTATTTTTATCATGGAGGCTTCCTGCCAGGTAACTCTCTCGTCTCCAGACTCTTGCTGCCCTTCAAACAAGCAGAGAGTGCAGTTTAGATCCTCGCTTCGAAGAAAAGCCTAATTGTGTTGTTTGGTTCGTCTGACAAGTCTGCTTGTGGCAGAGAGTGGGTGGTGCTTTGGGACAGATCAGAGGGTCCCTCCCCGTGGAGAACATGGGCGAAGGAGGTCACTGAGTCTTCCTCGCTGCCAGCTAAGCAGGCCAAGAAGGCTGTGTGTTGTCAAGAAGCATCCCATCGCTAAACAGCACACTTTACCTATTACACCGGTTAAATGAGTTCAACCAGGAGATTATGTTAATATTAATTAACATAATCTCCTGTTAATATTAATGTTCTAATAAACGACAGAAACTAAATAAATGAAACAGTATAATTTCCTTGTCCTTCATGAAATGCTGAAGTCTTCACTTGGTTGTCGCCGAGGTGGAGTCATTCCATTTAACTAACAGGCCCTTTTTTGGATAAACACTTTGATTGGCAGGTTAATAGGATATTATAACACGATTAAGAGCTCCATCTGTTAGTAAGCTGGCCATGGTCATTGATGTTTTTCCTCAAAATATTTTCAGAGGGGGAAAAATATTGTCACTTTAAAGCCAGTTACTGGCCAGCTTCCATCCGGTTCTCTTCATTGGCAATCAAAAAGCATTGGCTGGGATGTTCTGAACCTTTTCCCTGCATCAAATGACAGTCCTCTTTGATATTGGATTGTTTTCCTAGATTGCATGTTGCTAAAGTCCTTGGTTGTCGTGTTTATTCAGGAAGGCAATCTCAGAACTTTGAAAGCTGGTGGCCAAGAAAGGTTCAAATCTTGTAGATCCCTTGAGAAGATTTATTCATCCACCATTATAGGGCATGTAATATGAAGGAGTGAATCCGGCGAGGTAGCACCAGCCACCCATGCCCAAAGCAGTCATTGCAGTTTTATTTCCATTTATCAACTGCAGGAGCCTGAGGACCACGCAGAAAGAGTTATTTTTCCAGTACTCATAAGCAGTAAACGGGGTTACCGTTGCTTTCTGCACCCCTCCCACAGAAGCATCCTAAATGTATCTCAGCCCATGGCGCTGCCCCAAGCACCTGCTAAGAAGCTGTGATACCCCACCCACCTCTTCCCCCCTTCCACCAACACCATGCGACATCCCTATAACTGGGTCACTTTATACCCGTCAGAAGTGGCCCTGTCATGGACTCCCAGGGCATCCATGGAGGAAGAAGCATATTGCAGCTCTCCACAAACTCTTTGTGAAGAGCCCTCAGGGCAGCTTACATCCAAACTCCTAAAAGTTTTTCCCTCCAAAGCCCGGCTGTATAAAAGAGAAAAAAAACCCAGCTGGAATTTTAGTGCTTGTCTATTTTTGTGCCTACAGCCTGGTTCACACTCTATTTGCATTTTATTTATAGAAGCAAGCATCTCTTTAAACATTTCCTGCAGGGGTATCTGAAAAGTGTTTAATCATTCAATTAATTATTCATTTTACACTAACATCCACAAATTTGATGTACTTTACAAGTAAAACCCTTTTTCCTTTAGCAGAGGTGTCAGAAACGATCTACATATTGATATTAATGTGTTATTAGCTGTCCAAGCACCAAAGAATCTGAAAGCCTATTGAAATTGTTAGGATTGTCCTTTTTATAAGCTGTGAGTTGAGAATTTGGGAAGAAAGTGCAGTACGTCCACCACTGTTCCGGCATCAACCTGATGGTGGCGCTACAACAAAGCTGATTGCATTTGTGTCCATAACTCCTGAAGTGTCAGGCTTAAAGACAAAATTCTATCTTCCTTTCGAAAACATTTAAGATCCAGCCACAGTGCCTCAAATTTGCACAGTATACAAAATCTACTTTTGAAAAGTAGTCACTGTTTCTCTGCCTTTGTCAAGATGTTGGTGTCAAACCATTCATTAGAGCCCATATATTAATAATATGTAGAACTATAATTAAACTGATCAGTAATGATCATTTATCATAAATAATTTGCCCATTTGCCAATTAATCCTTCCGACTTGGAGTAGAGTTCCGTTAGGAACCCAGCTGAGAGTATCTCTGATTGTCATGAAACTTAATGCTAATGTGTAAGATCATCAACTTCAACTTCAGCGCATATAAGTCATTAGTAATCACTATACAGTTATCTGGGTCTTAGCATTTATTTGTCTGACTGGGCAGACAGCAATTGTATCGCTCCAATCCACGAAATTGCTTTTGACCTTAAGATCCTGAACCATAAGACCTAAGAAAAGTTTTTTGTTGAGTGTTCTCCCTGCATCAAACCAAACAAAGAAGTCACAAAAACCATTACGATCCACTCTCTTGATTTTGAACAAATTTGCATAATATATAAAATAAAATATTTGAGTAACATAATAATACACCCATACTACTATTATAAAAACAGTTTGACGATAATTAACAGTATATCCATTACATGCAGCTAAACACAGGGAGCATAATTCACTTAAACAGATCAAACTTGTTCATGTTTAGTGCGCTTCTGGCACAAATTAGAAGGCTAATGGATTTGCTGAATTTGAGAAAGGACACAAAATTAATTCTTCTTTGCTCAGCAGAAAACAAATCCACATATGAACTACTCTATAGGAGATGTTAGGGATGATTCAATAATTCAAGTTATTAGACTAGTTAGACTTAACTGGGCATTTGGCATGCTGGGTATGTAATTTGGACTTTAGAATCATCCGTAACATTAAAACGACTGATGGATGAGATGAATAACACTGACTATCTTTACTGTGGACCTGTTAAAGTGGGGTGGGGTGGTGTATTAGGCAGCATGGACAGTCAGTTCTTGAGGGTAATATGTTGAAATGGGTGGATATGGATCTATGTGAATTTGACATGGGCCAAATTGTGATGGCTAAACATCAGGATGGGAGGATGGCAGATATTGCCGAGTGTTCCCATTATGCAGTGGTTCGTATCTATCAAAAGTAATCCAAGGAATGACAAATGGGTTATGGGTGCTCAGGGTCAGTGATGCGAATGAGGAGCAAAGGCTAACTCATCTGGTCTGATCCCACGCAGGGTCTACTGTAGCAAAAAGGGCAGAAAAATTCATGCTGACTATGATAGAGAAGTGTGAGGACACACAGTGCATAACAGCTTGCAGCGAATGGCTATGCTTTGCTGCAGACCAGTCAGAGTGCCCATGCTTACCCTTGCTCACCAATGAGTGGCTACAATATGAACATGAGCCTCAGAACTGGACTGTGAGTGATAGAAGAAGATGCTGCCTAATGAATCTTGTGAATCATGTGGACAACAGAGTGTGTGCATTGCTTACCTAAGGAAGAGATGGAGGAAGAATGCAAGCTGTAGGAGGCAGTGTGATGCTGTGGGCAGTGTTCATAAAAAGCAAGAAAAAGTCTTGGTGTGTTTATATTGTGAAAAAAATATTGTTTTCTTTTCACACAGAACACTGAGCCTTACTTCTTTAAGACTCAGAGTTTGTGTAGTACTTGAAATAACCTTTGGATATGCAGCATCTCATCTCAAAGGTTGATCTAGCAACAATCTGTGTAGTTTGCAAGTGAAACTCATCCAAGAGTGTTGACTTTTTTGCAAATTAAGGCTGTAGCATAGCACAGCAGTCAGTGAAGGCAGGTTTTTTATGAGCTAAAAATCTTTATGTCCATCAGTGATAATTGAGGTGTGGGGCCCCTTGTTGTGCCGTTCATCCACAACCATCACCTCATGTTGCAAGGATCTGTACACAATTCCTGGAAGCTGAAAACATCCCAGTTCCAGTTTACTCACCGAACATGTCACCCATTGAGCCTGTTTGGGATGCTCTGGATCGGCGTATACGACAGTGTGTTCCACTTCCTGTCAATATTCAGCAACTTCGCACAGCTATTGAAGAGGAGTCAACCAACATTTCACAGCCCACATTTAACAACCTGATCAACTCTATGCGACGGAGATGTGTTGAACTGCGTGAGGCAAATAGTGGCCACACCAGATACTGACTGGTTTTCTGGACACCCCCCACCCCACACAAATTTCAGAATGGCCTTTTACTGTGGGCAGTCTAAGGCACACCTGTGCAATAGTCATGCTGTTTAATCAGCACCTTGATATGCCACACCTGTGAGATGGGATGGATTATCTCGGCATAGGAAAAGTGCTCTCTAACAAAGGTTTAGACAGATTTGTGAACAATATTTGAGAGTAATGGGTCTTTTGTGTATGTAGAAAATGTTTCAGATCTTTAAATTGCTCATGAAAAATGAGAGCAAAAACTAAAGTATTGTGTTTG
>JBBJLR010000001.1:40073822-40084955 GCA_037577145.1 Brachypetersius gabonensis | reverse complement strand
TTGACTTCTTTATGACTTGCGTTGTTCTTCTCTATGGCTTATGTATTGTTGGGTTAGGTGTTGGCTAATTATTATTTATTAGTTGTTGTATAGATGCTCTGACTGCAGTATCTTGGTTAAATAGTTGACTTGGATTTAAGCTATTTTTCAGGTAAAAAACAGTTGTGGACTTCTTAAGCACTGATGTATGTTGCTCTGGATAAGAGCGTCATCCAAATGCCGTAAATGTAAATGTATTGAACTGAACAGCTTTGCCTTCGGTTTTAAGAACTGCTGACAATATTTCTCATCATTTCCAAATAAAAATATTGTTCTTTAAAGCATTGTTTAAAAGGAAACGACAAAACATCAGAATAAGAGAAATGATGCAATAACAAAATGGCAATAATGAGCTTTGAGGAACTTCTAGTAATGTTTCACCATCAAACTGGTCTCAGTGTGAGAGGAGAGAGTAGATTACAGCAGTGTTTTATACTTTTCCTCATTAAATAAGATGTGATTAAGCTTATCACTAATCAGTCCCTCATAAAGCAGAATGAGGTGCTTTTGTAGGAATTTAACAGACACTGGACTGGAATGGGTCCACACTCAGAGAGACGCTGATTTAAAATAAACTACAGCGGGCTCTTAGTTTCCAGAGCTGTTAAAATCATGTTAAATGTCTTTGAGTTAAGTTTGCTTTGGTTGAGGTCCTGCCTTTTGAAACAAGAGTGCTTGGGTCTTTGTGCCTCACTGTATGGTCTCTTAGTGTTTATGAATGTTGAAATGCTGTTGACTACCTTGTGTTTTGTGTTCTCCTGGAGGAACAGTGTTTAATATACGGTATATGGTGGAAATTAACATTTTTCTAATTTACTGCTGTTGTCAGTCTAAGAGGTAACATCCTCCTGTACAAACCACTGAAGGAGAAAGTAGCATTTAATATACACACATGCACACAAATGGGATATCTGCATCTGTCAAAGTTCTTGTGTTCAGGTTTATATTAAACTTCCAATAGACTTGCATGCGTAAAGCATGGTGTCTATAGAACTCAAGAATGTAATTAAGTAGACATGTACAGTCGAAACCTTGTTTAACATTGTTGCTTGTATGTTTTCTCTCATCATGTTTGTGTTTATGTTGTCCAAGGTAAAGGGGCATTAAACAGACACCCTTATACAGAGTGACTTACACTTACTTACAGGGACAGTCTTACAGTCATTAGTTACAGACAGTCTTACAGTCATTAGTTACAGACACAGTCTTACAGTCATTAGTTACAGACAGTCTTACAGTCATTAGTTACAGACACAGTCTTACAGTCATTAGTTACAGACACAGTCTTACAGTCATTAATCACAGGGACAGTCCCCCTGGATACACTGAAGGTTAAGTGCCTTACTGAAGGACACAATGGTAGAAAGTGGGGGGGTTTTACCCACTAGGACACTACAACCAGTCCTGCAGTAATTTGGGAACGAGGTTCTGTATGTGGTTGTAGGTTGAGATGTGACAGAATTTTATATCAAGATAAAGAAATTTAATTATTCACAGCTGGAAACAGTAAAGCGATTCCCAGCATATGATCCTCTAGGTCAGGGGTCTCAAACTCCGGTTCTGGAGGGCCGGTGTCTAGCACATTTTGGTGATTTCTCTGCTCAGAAACACCTGCTTCAGCTTGCCAGTTAATTGCCAGGTTTGGTGAATGTGTTTGAGCAGGAAAACCATCAAACTGAGCAGGACACCAGCCCTTCAGGAACGGAGTTTGAGACCCCTGCTCCAGGTGCTTTGTAAAGAAAACTAGAAAATTACGCATTCCTATCAAAAAGGGAATTGTTTGGTGGTAGTATATCTATTTGTTTATGACAATAACCATTACATTCATGTAGGACCATTAAGAGCCAAAATGGAAAACTAAAGTGAGTAAATGATCAATTAAAAAAACAGACAGACTATGTCCACACATTGCTTTTTAGTGCTTATTTTATTTCAAATTATTTAAGGAAAAAAAAAAGAAAAAAAAGTACAACCCATGACACATTTGTTATATGGACCAGTCAAACCTTGAGGCCTACAGTTAGAACGTGTGAAATGTTGCTGACAGTGTAGTGCAGACACCGATTGACCAGCTGAGGTCCATTTTCTCCTCACTACGATCCAAAATTGTGAAGAGCTAATCGGAACATATCATTAGTGCAAACCCATTTATTCTCAATATTCTTCAGCAAGAAAACTTGTTGAAAGCCCATAACTTGATCCTGATCAGCCTGCAAAAACAGAAAGACTGATGATTATTTACTGGACTATCATCCTCCATTCTTCCATCCTTTCATTCATGCCCAGGCCTGACAGTTCTGACCTCATTCAGACATTAATAACCAGTTAGACCAGGGCTATTCAACTACAATAGCAAGTGGGCCGGATACGAAAGTCACTGGGGGTTCGGGGGCCACAGAATATCGTGCTGTCCAGGCGGGGAGTGGGGGGTGATTTTGTGCCGGCTCCATTTATGGGGGTGGGGGTACGGGGGTCTAGCAACGGTTCTAAACGGTTCCCTTCGCTGTGTGTGTGTGGCTGGATTCTCTTTAGTTACCACTAGCTAGGCAACACACCCATTTTCTGACAAAGTCCGCCTCTTTCGGCTGCGATTGGCTAATAATATTGCAACTTCTGTGCTCTGATTGGCCAATCTTGGTGAAAGTAGCGACTACCAGCCAATCATCTTCCAAATCCCATTGCTTTATTATATCACACGAATCACTCACTGATTTCCTGCCAGTCTGGCGGGCCATAAAAAGGGCGAGTTGAATAGGTCTGATCTAAACATTTCCTCGTCAGTAAGACAACGTTTGCTTCAATGCTGGTATCTCTCGTTTGACTCTCATTTGGATGATCATGTTTGTTGTTAGCTACGGTTGATATGGTTACCATGACACAGTGGTGAATGAATAAGGGAGAGGATGAATACTCAATAAAGATGGTTTACAAAGGTGTAATGAAAATAACAGCTTGGCGGTGTCATTTGCCAGTATTGCTTTGACGCATGTTGAGTACACTCAGTAGTTGCACAAAATGACCAGATTTGTTATGCAGTGTTGCACGGCAAATAGCAAGCATGTATTTCTTCATTCCATGTGTTGTACTCTTAAGTGCACTGTGCTGTTTACTATGTCCACCATGGCTGCATCAGAATAGTGGCATTTTGTCCATTTTCTGTTCACTTTTCCTGTCATTTTGACTGATCTGGTAATCAAGTGGATCCTCATGCTGGACAGCTCTATCTATATAATTAGTGAGGCCATAGGCTACATATCAGCGAGGAGACAGAACTGGAAGCTTCCTTCAACTATTTGACTGCAGCCCACATTTTGTGTGACATACTTATTGTAAAATGTGACTATATAAATGTGCCGTGAGTTAGAATGCATTATAATTGTCATTATTGAACATTTCAAATCACACCTGTGTGACAATTCACTTCAGTGCAAAGTAGCCAGCAGTACACCAGTGGCAAGGGGTGCAAAAAAGTTTGGCAGAGAAATGTTGTGCAAATCCTTTTAGCATAAAAGGAGGAAACATTGCTCAAAGATGAGATTAAAATTCGATCGTCTGAGTTAGGAGAACGTTTACTCACAGAAGCACAAAGCATGGCTAAAATTAGGAAGCGATTTAGACCCTAAAAATGAAACATCATTTCAACCACCTCACCTTCACCTTCACCTTCACATGCACCTTCTACAGGTGCATGTGTGTTTGACATGAAGAACTTCAGGCAACCTAATGTATGTATCACACACCAAAAGCAATATCACACGAATCCAAAGATGATAAAAGGGGGTTGATAAGTAGTAGTTGGTGGTAAGAGGAATGTTTTGGTCTTTATTTTTTACAGGAGAAGTGGTTTACCAGAGCTTCTCCCTTCAAATGATAAACTGACAGCCTAAATACTAAACAGAATCCAGCAGTGCTTGCAGATTTCCCTGCTGTAATAAATTCTAAAGCTGTGGTTTATCTAAAGAGCTGAGTTCAGGTGTGTTTGAAGAGGAAAATCACCAAACTGTGCAGAAATCTGTCGCTCCAGTAGTAATGCTCAGCATCCATGGCCTACAGGCCCATGGTACTCATGTGCATGCACAAATGAGGACTGCAAGACAGCCGGTTCGGATTTGGCTGTGGTTTGCAGGCTTTCAGAGAAAACTAACAAACAAACAATGCAAACATATACAAGGTTTCTGTGCTTTGGTTCCACCCATTGTCAGAGGCAAAGGCAGTAGCAGCATAACTTCAGGTTGACATCTAATTAAAACCAAATGGCGATATGTAATTAATTGTCGCTGTCATTGAGGTGGTGTGGGGAGGGGGTCAAGTGGGCGGCTTCGTCCATTGCTAATTGCTGTGGCAGATAAATGTGCAGCCATGTCAGGGTGTTCAGTCCGGGGTTTGTCAGCCGCTGAGACGGGCCTTCATTTCCAGCCTTAATGAGAGAGTTATCAGGCTAGGCCTCCGCCTCTGTTGTTCTTCGCCCCCACGAGTCGAGCTGAAGCTTCATTTCAGACTCATCACCCATCCTTAATCACAGCTCCATAACAGTGTGCATCGAGCCACAGCAGGCGCGCGAACAGAGAAGGAGGAAGTGAGAGGAGACTTCTGATTCCCACCACAGCGGATGGAGGGAGTGCATCTGAATTCACAGCCTAATCATAGACTGCTTTTGCCTAATCAGGCTGGCGTTAGGATGCAGACAATGGTCTCCAAATCAAAAAGTGTAAAGTTGTTATTTATTAAATCAATAGTTAAAAAAAATAATCAAATTTACACAATTTTCTACCTACCCCAAATGCACTCAAGACATCAGATAAGACGTTGTTTGTTTCCAGAGTGTGATCATTTGTTTGGGAGCTGGTACCCCACCAATTAGGATCATGCAGATTGCATACCTTGACCACAGTCAGTTAAAGGAATGGTTCAGCAAACAGTGTCATTTGCATAATTTTACACTTACCCCAGTTGTAGTCAGTCAGGCAAGACACGCCTTGCCTCCTAACTTTGCTTCTTTATTTCAGAACTGGAGCTATGAGGAAAGCATTGGTAACAAACACTTAGGGTCGATTTCCCAGACAGGAATTAAGACTATAGTCTTGGACAACCCTTTCCTCCTCAATGGAAAATCTCTATTCACAGCTCTATATAATCCAGGACTAGGCTTAATTCCTGTCGGGGAAACCGACCCTAAGAGTCTATTATCATCTGATGTTTTTCAGCAAATACGTCCTCAAAGCTATCTAGCCCCTCTCAGTAAGGTGGCAGTGTAGTTTAGGACATAATACAGACAACACCAGGGCCAAATTCTGTATCAGATTACTCTGTTTGTGAAAATGTCAAAAAAGAGCTGTCCTCAGTGTTTCATTACACATACAATGTTTGTTTTTTATGGTGCATAGTATACAGCTGCATAAGGTTTCAGATTAAGAGTGTATTAATGGACACCTGGTGCTTGTTAGGACTTTAAAGTCAAAACCTCAACCTCATAGCTCCTGAACTACAATAAAGATGCAAAATTGGGACTACAAACAGTCTTGGCTGATCTACTACATGTAGGGTAAGTATAAAAATAGAATTGAATTACATTGGAAGTACTCTCTTCAGTATACCAGCACTGTCTTTCCTCTCTGTTCATGTCTTTAGTCTATTGTATTATAACCCTACTGTTATATTGTGTACAACTTTGTGGTTGGGCTATAATTATATATTTTGATTGTGACTGTAGTTATATATATTTTTTTTAATTACTGTAAAATTGCATAGTCACATACATATTTATATATACTCGTATAATAATTTTGTATACCATACTGTATTGTTTGAGTCTCCCTGTTGTGTCCCCCCTAGTGTTTTTTTAGGTAACCTATTTGTATATTCAGGTACTGGTTTATTTATATTTTTTTTTTTTTGTTGATTTGTCTTATAGTCTTATAATGTTGTGATGTACGTTGCATTTGTGGTCCAGGAGGACGATATTTCATCTCACTGTGCACTTAATGCATATGGCTGGGATGACAATAAAGCTCTATTTGACTTGACTTGACTCAAATAGACTTACTTACTGTATATCATTTCAGGTGACATACTGCTGTCTATAAAAGTGAATGCCACGTAGCTAACCTCTTCAAGCCTGAATTTTGTCATCAAAGAGGTCTAGGCTGATCTACATTTAGGCTAAAAGCAAAATTGTGCCAGTTTGAAAGTCTGCTAGCGCTTCATGCTTGGAATAAGGTGTACTGATCTTGGGTCAGTCTCTCATCCACATAATTGCAGACGTTACGATGGAAATTTAATGTACTGATCCAAATGCAGCAACCGTACTCTGAAAAACACTCCGGACTTTTCTGATCTTTTGTCGTCTGTTATTGTTCACCATGTTGTTCTGGCTCTCTTTCCTTCATGCATAATGAAACATAAAGGAATCTAAATACAAGCCATTAGGCTGTCTATACCCGTTTTCTACATGTTTTTTTTTGTCTTATTATGCAAATTCACCACGTACCACTCTCAGACCTATACACCTGTGCCTTTCCATGCTGTTGTTTGGAGTTATTATTCATGATGCAAACAGAACAAGGGATCCACTGACTAACAGAGCCTCCGACATGGTGCATATTTAATGGCAGCATGAAGAGTCCTCTGCTGTGCATTCTAAATGCTTCACATTCGTCATGCGCCCATGGGCAAGAGGATCATCAAAGATTGATTTAAACAACAGTTTGCATGACAAAGTGAATTTTTGGAGTGTCTGAGCCGTTGCTTGAGATTCCAGCCGTGCCAAAGCTGCTAGTTGTTTTGGCTGCGTTTTTCATCCATTTCGTCTAATAATGGCTGAAAGGGAAACCTGCACGGTACTCGTCCCCTCTGTGTGTGTTCACAGTGCTAGACTGTCACTCATATTTGTGGCGCAACCATGGAAACCAGCCCTGCGTTGCGCTCCAAGAATCTCACTACAGTACTGCCCTCCAGGCTAAAGCCAATAACTGCTCCTTCAGTAGGAATGAGAAGTAAATAAACAATTTAATGAGAGAAAAGTATTGACCAGCTGCTGTGTGCATTTTTTGGTGCTTTAAGCAGAACTAAAGAACAGGTCTGCTGGAGCAGTGGATTTGTGTGGACTTAATAGGCCAAATCAATCTACTGTCCAAATCAATGCAAGAAGTTCAGCAAATCTTCATTAGGTCGTGTTATCACACTGTTGAAGGCCAGCCACATGTAACTGGAAGCATCTCTGACTTCTCTTCCCTATAGGATCCATTCAATAACTCTTTCTGCCCTGACCAGGCATACCTGAGCACTGCTAATAAACACAGTGAACTTAGAAATGACATACAGATGTCTCACATCCATTTAGAAAAAATTAGATACAATATCAGAGAATCTTTTGGAAAATGTTATGCTACTTGGCAACCATTTATAGCCTATGTAGAAAGTTTGACAGATACTACTGTAGCCACATGTTAATAAGAATAGTCATGTGCCATAAATATGTAACCCTGGGTAAATTGTTGAACAAGAAAATATATATGCTAATGTTTTGTTTCAGTGTTTATGTATGGTCCAGCACTCTGGGGATAGGGAGGGAAGGGATGTTATTGTTTTGTTTCATATTATGTACAATTGTATAAATGAATAATTAATAATTAATAAAAAAATATTGATCAAAAAAGAAATGACATACAGTCACAGTTGGACAAAATCTCAAATGGTAACTATATAGAACATGAAAAAATGTAAGAGGTTTTACACACCCAAAAAATGTGCTAAAAAGAGTGATTTATTTGCCCTGCTATTGTGGATGGTTCCTTAAACCAGCTGTCCAACCTTTTTTGCACCATGGACCAGTTTGATGTAAATCAATATTTTCACGGACCAGAACAGATACGAATAAAATTAGTTTTTTTACTCATTTTTGCTAGCTTATCATGTGACCGAGACATGCGTTTTGTTTTTTGTTTTTTTTTTTCAAAATAAAAGACCTTTCAGACTCACTTTTCTAAACCAATTTTTCATGCTGGTAAACGTATCTCTGATGATTTTGACCTGTTGACCTGTGTAATCGACCCGGTACCAGGTGGTTGGGGACCTCTGCTTTAGAGAACCATTTTTGTAAATGAAATATGTGAGTTTGAAGAACCTCTTTACAATCTAAAGAACCTAGGTGAAGGAGGTTCTAGACAGAACCCTTAAATTGACATAGATAGGGCTTACTAAAGCCTTAAGAAGTGTCCCATGGCCATTTTGTTGACATTCAGTCAGAATGGGTAAATAATTAAAAAAAAAATCAATTTGACAAGAGATCTGTCCCAAATCAATACTTCATCAAATTTAAAAGTTAGAAAACCAGACTCTTTCAAGCGAGATCAACACAAAGGTGGAGAGAGGGAGAACATCAATTGCTTAGCTTAGTGTATCGTTCTCGACTCTCAAAAAACTCTGGTGTAAGGGGAAAGCTGAAAGTTTCGTTTGTTTATTCTTGCTACCAAAAGATTTCCTCTTCACTGACTCTGTTCTTCAGTCACTGGCCCTAATGACATGGGGCAGCCGGCCTGCTTTAAAGGCCTAAATCATTTTGTTTTTTGTTGCTGTTACTACAGCAACCATTAAGTGTGAAGATTTTGTTAAAGCTTAAAAGAATTCGTCACCCTCACAAATCTCTTAAACATGTTTTTAAGATTCTGTGGCACCTTCTACAGCACCCATATTTGTGTATTCGTTTTTTGGGATAGTAAAAAGTTTATTTATTTGTTCGTTTGTTAGTTTATTTAGTTAGTTGGCTATTTATTTGGTCCATGTCACACAGTGGAATGTGTGAAAGTGAAAAAAAATGTTTTGTGTTGGTCCTATGCTGATTTAGCTGCTGGAACTCGTGCTGCATGAGGTCGAACTGAGAGCAGATTGAAGTTACATTGTTAGCCTTTTCGCAGCATACATATTAACTTCCACAGCCTGTGCTGGGATTTCTTGCACCTGTGAATCTCACCAGCGCTCTTTTACAAATGACAGAAAGCTCCGTTCTTTACAAGAAAAAAGTAGATGACCTCAAGTGGGCTGCTAACCAGGCCTTCAATGCGTGTCTGTACCTCATTTATGAATACGACTGCAGACTTCTTATCAGAAGTTATCTGAAGAACGCATACTTGGAGGCTAAAAGAAACACAAAGGCCTTCTTGAAGGAGAATGTTAAAGAAGTGCACTTTTAAAAATGGGTGAGCCACGAGGACATTTGATTTGGCTCGCCAGATCACACTGATATGTGTGTGCAAGCTTAATTAAAAAAGAGATGGATGTGGTTTGATCATGTTGAGAGAAATTGCATTAATGGAAAAGACTATTGACTTCTTGTTTTTGTAAGGCTATATTAGCCCTGCTTCTCCACTTCTGTACTAAAGAGGCAAAACGTGGACATCAAACATGATTGACTACATATGAGGTAAGTGGAAAACCGTGCAAAATTGATTGACATTTTACTGATACATTCTTTTAATCAGCTGTTTTCAGTGTGAAGAATCTTTTTAAAGTTTGAGGGACGGTGAAGCCAAAGCCAAGAATAATTTCGAAACCTTTGTTTGTAGGAGCATGGTGAGTGAGGCAGTTGAGGATCACAGTGAAACGCTTTGATGAACAAATGAAGCACATTCTTGACCTGCGGTTCTCCTGTGCCTCCGTAAAACTCGGCTTTGCGTTCGCTGCAGACGGAGCCGGCCTGCTCTTTACTCTGACTCGGCCGTCATTACCTCATTCATTCTCTCTCATTCCTCATCAATATTCCAGCAGGCGGGTCTCAGAAAGACCTTCAGACCTGGACAAATCACTCTCTTTGCGATTTTTCTGGCACAGGTGCATGCTTAAGCTCACATAAATAGACACACGCACACACACACACACAGACTCCCACGTACGAACCGACACACACATGCAATGCACACCACACGCACACACACACACACACACACACACACACACACACACACACACACAGTGATTGAAAAAAAGCCACCAAGCAGACTGAGGTAAGCCCTCAGCGAGGATCTCAGCACGAATATATAATTTAATTTCATGGGCGCTGGAAAGAGCATGCACAAGCTCTGACAATGGCTTCCTCTTATGGCATTTTTCATTATCTGCATGTGGACCATAAGGCTTCTGATTACTCTAAAATGCATGTTCATGTTGATAAGCTTCAAATTATAGACACGCCTTCAGGCTGAGTGCAGCGGCTAGGCAGGAGACGGTGCAAAGAGACAGTGGCGAAATTTAGATGTGTATCCCATTCCTTTGAAAACGAATTGATATCTAAACTATTTCAATTAATTCATGCTGTCTGATATGGCAGACGTCCGACAGACTTCCGACTGAGTTATTTCGACCGCTATTAGCAGGGTAATTTGCTACATTCCAATCAGCTCAAAGGGAATTCAGACCCTTTCAGAATTGTGAGGGGCACAACGATGTGAGGACTAATATGGAAGGAATGTTACAACATTTCATTTGCTGTCAATCCATTGTGTGAGCGGCTGATTGTGCACCTATCAGTCTCAAGCGGTGTCCCAGTGAGGGGCCACTGGACTATGTATGGTTGCCGCTGCGCTGCACAGGCTTGTCTTGTGGTGGCAGCGAGGAGGGCAGGGAATGTGTCTACAGTGGTGTGTGTGTGTGTGTGTGTGTGTGTCAGAAAGCCCAAGCAGACCCAGCCCCAGGAAGCAGCCCATTAGTGGCATAATTACAGTCTGGCTACAATAACCACGCCACACTTCACTAACCACCGCACACAGCCCTTATTGCAGGTGCTTTACTTAATACCTTTATTACAAAAGACAATCGCTTAATTACAGAGTCTGCAGAAGAACATCAAATGTGCGTCAGAATCAGTTTAGTCCCTGGTAATGGAGGCTGTACAGCTGTTTATCATCAACCTGACAAGTGCGTCAGTTAAGTTCCAGCAGTCAAAGGCTGTTTTCTGATAATGCCACAATTATTCATCAGACGTGGCACAACAATGATGTGGAAAGAATAAGAGTTTTTGACACACTGTGTGTGTGTGTGTGTGTGTGTGTGTGTGTGTGTGTGTGTGTGTGTGGTGTGTGTGTGTGTGTGTGTGTGTGTGGT
>JBBJLR010000001.1:40042897-40073722 GCA_037577145.1 Brachypetersius gabonensis | reverse complement strand
TTTTTTGTTTTTTTTTTTTTTTTGTTTTTTTTTTTTGTGTGTGTGTGTGTGTGTGTGTGCAAGGAGTAAGCTCTGGTGACTGCGTAGTTTGAAACAATGGAAACCCATTTTCAGTCTAATTATAGTTAAACTGCAGTTGCCAAGTCAGTCTGGCACCAAGACCCAGGCGAAGACACTCTGTGAATAAAAAAGGCAAAGTGCAAGGCTCTTTATTTATTAAGAGAATACTCCAGCAACACCTACTTATCATACTGCCGATTTCAACAAGTTTCACTTGAAAAAGGAACAGAAAATTCAAAAACGACTTACAAAGTGTTTTTGATAGATGCAAAAAGAGTTGTTTCAGAATTAGTGAACAGTCCTCCATCCACATGATGATGTAATAATGCATTCGATTTTTTACTTGTTTTAAAAGCCAACTTTTGGCAACGTTTTCCATTTCCGTTTCTCACCTTCAGTGTTTTCCTCAAATAATGACATCCCTCAGAACTTGTCTGATAAAGATGGTGCAAGACATTATTATTACAGAGCAATGGTACCTTTTGAACATGTGACAGATTAACATTAGGCATAATAATATTCTCTGCATTGCTTGGGATGGAGTAATGTTTGCTCAGGTTAGGTGTATTCCACATCCACAACCCCAGGGGACTCAATTTAAAGTAGAGTTATATGGGACATATTTTGAAATGGATTTGTTAAAAATACACCAGAGCTTCATTTGGAGAATCATTATTAAGCAACGCCTGTCAGGAACTGAAAACAGTGCAAGGCTGAAGGGGAGAGCACTGCTATTTCTGGATGCTGATACTAAACACAACAGTGCATTCTTATTTAGCTTTTTTTCTGTTGGATGAAATGAACATTTTAACAAACTCACATAAGCAAATAAGTTCTGGTTCTAAAATCTGGTTGGTTTGCACACATCAATTAAATTCTCTATTAACATTACAAATCTCTTGTTAATACTGTTAATGAAATACACCGCTTAGTGGGCAGGTTGTTTATTGGGATTATTATTAGCAAGGATGGCTGTCAAACAATTTCAATAATTCATTAGATTAATCACATTATCTTGTGTACCTAATTGTGATAAATCGCATTTGCCTTATCAGCTGAAAATTAGTTTGTCTTTCCCCCTCATTTGCTGTTCTGTTGAGTGAAGTCTTTGGACGTTGGATATAGAACGTTTCTTTGGATTTTATCTTCAAAGATGTAATAATCTGTGCATTTTAACATACATTTAGGTGCACATGAAGTGTTTCCACTTTTTATCACCAATGTCCAGTGAGCACTATTATGTTAGCTTTGACTCCTCTATTAGAAGTGCACTTAACTGACTATTAAGTGACAAAAGTATTGGGACAAGCCTGTTTTTCAGGGTTTGGGCTAGGCCCCTTACTTCCAGTGACTTCAGCACACCAAGACATTTTGGACATCACCATGCTTCTAATTTTGAGGACACAGTTTGGGGAAGAAGCAAGACTATGCCCCCACAAACAAAGCAAGTCCTATAAAGAGATGGTTGGATGAGTTTAGTGTGGAAGAACTTGACTGGATGGGCCCATAGCCCTGACCTCAACCCCATCCAACACCTTTGGGATGAACTGGAACGGAGATTATGAGCCAGACCTTCTCTTCCAACATCAGTGTCAAAGCCTTCAAAGAAAACTACAAGCTGTTATAGCTGCAAAGGGGGTTCTCAATATTTGAATGCAATGTCATTAAAACCCCTGTTTGTATGGTGATCTGGTGCCCCAATACTTTTGCCAATATGGTGTACATTAAATCATTTATTGAACATGTATTTTGAGTTTGTTTCTATGATATGGTATTATAGAAGTGAGACACTCAAGGCCATGTGTTATAGTGAATTGACTTTGATTCACAATGTGCCTTTTACAGCACCTCTTAATTGTAGTAAAAATCACAGCTTCTCATGATTTATTGCTTATTGCTGTAATCGACTTAAATAACCTTAGATCTTAGGTGGTCCGGTCATCTTTTAATCAGAATGTGTGTCGTCGTCATCTCTCTCTTGTTCAGAACCCAAGTAACTGAAGGCATACAGACAGATCAATATCTAATTCCACTTTGTCCCTATAACTCTACTGGGGACCAAGTAGCACCAGTGTCCCACATGCATTTGTCTGTATTGCGCTGTTGATTACCTTCTCTCCAGTTGATGTGACCTCACTGTTGTGGCTTTTAATGGCTCATATAGATGAAAAATGTATGAAAAGTGGTCTGTTTCATAGTTAGATCAAAGGAACTTTGTGGTTGGAAAATATGAAAGATTCAAAAGGAGAGACAATATAAAAGCAATAAAGACACATGAGGTAAACAGGAAAAAATATTTGCTTCAAGAGATATTACACTATATTAAGACAAATCGGTGCTCGTGTGCAACCCACGACTGAGGAAAATGAAATTAGCTCATACAATTCCTCCTCAGCGCAATTACACCACATTAGGAGGCGGTTACGTATTCAGTATGGATATTACACTGAGATTCTTTGCATGAATCTTAAAAGAGCAACACGTGTGTGTAAGTGTGTTCTGGCTGAGGCTGTGGGTCAGCAGTGGGTGTGTCTTTTCAGAAGACAGAAAGAAACTCATTTAATTCTGCAAGCATTCAAAGAGTTTGTATTGAACATTTCCATTGGAATGCACTTATGTCTGGCCAGAACCCCCTAAAATCGTTAGAGTTGTAGGGCAATTTTTCATAATGTTCTGAGAGCATTTGCATTAAAATGAGATAATTGCCATGTCACCTCATTCGGCGATGCGGGTTACTAGGATTGTAATGTGTGTCAACAAACATTAACATCTTGTTTATGAGTCAATATGTTGTTTTTGCCATAGATTCATCTTAATACAGCAAACATGTGGAATGTGTATCAGCCGCGGCGCCACTTACTGCATGAGGATGAGGACGATGACGCAGAAGCCAGCCATAACGATGAAGGGCATGCCAGGGAAGGTGGGCAGGGTGAGTGGGTAGAGACCATTAAATATGATGGCACCAATGAGGAAACAGGTGGCCTCCACTGAGGCTGAGAAGGAGAACATGGCGCCTGCAGAGGTAAGATCAAGCCCATTTCAGCATTAGTTAAGGCTATTGTTAGATAGCACACAGTTCGTTTGCAGTGCAGCAAGTACAGATTGTTCTTAGTCTTTCTGTACTATTTAAATGTAATTCACATTTATGACAGATGCTCCTTACCAAAGCAACCTACAGTTTAAACTAGTGTATCTGTAGGACACTTGCCCAAGCACTTTAACTGATATAGTATGATGTGCTTGCCCATTTGGAGAACTGAACTCCAATTTGCTGTGTGGAAGGCATTATTGTTACCCACTGTGCTGTACTGACCACAATGCATGTTTAATTACATAGTCTATTATGCAGCAAATTCTATTTGCATTCAGTTCACATCCTGTATCGACAGGTTTGAGCCCGCATTTCCAACTTTTTCTGGCATAAGTGTAATAAGAAAATCCATAAAACAAGGTTGCATGCACAACAATATCTTGTCATCATATTTAAATGATAATATCTCCTCTCCTTGTTTGACTACTTGAATGGGCAGTGGTTCTCAACCTTGATCCTGGCGTATTCCTCCATCAGATGTCCTTGTGCCAACAAACTTGAAGTCCTTGCTGATTTGAAGTGTAGACATTAGAGCATAGAAATGCGCTTACTCTGCTCTTCCACAGTCTTTTTAAACTTTCAGAGGCCGTTTTTAAATGATATGTAATTGTGAAATGAACTTTTACCATTGGTTCTGAGCAGAGCTGAATTTCTCTACTCTTCTCTCCAGTTTTCATATCTGATAGACTGAACCATCATAGAACGTTCCTTATATGCATACACGTCTGCACACATCAGTTAAATTCTGCCCTAATGTGTGAAGTTATCAAAAAGAATCCTACTGTTCATGGACTTTCTTCGAGCAGTCAACTCAGCAATTGATTTATCTTGATTTAACTCAGCAATTTAAGCAATTGATATATTGAACATTGGAGAATTATATCGTTGTGAATTTTTGCCCCGGTTTAAGAAAAGGTATAAGCCGCTGAAAACCACATATTACTGTGATTGGTTAGTAGGGTTTTTCTTGTATTTAACCATGATTTAATTACTTTCATGCACAGCCTCTCCTGGCTTATTGCTTTAATACACCATAGTTTAGTTACTGATTACGAAAAGGGCTTAAGTGCTCATTCAAATAAAATGCACACGCTTGTGTTTTTCACGTTTTACCGCATCGACCTGTGACCCTTATTAACCCATGCATTATCTAAAGCGTAGCTGTAAAACAAAGCACAGACTCTTGTTTATCTCCCGTCCTTAAGCAGTTGAATAATGGCAGTGCTTGCTGGTGTCCGTGCAGTGGAGTGTATGGAGTGGCAGTATGAATAATGGTTTGATCCACATTGATAAAACATATCCCCATGCTGTAGTGAGTGCTGGGACAGCTAACTGGAGCAGAATGAGCTGCTGCGTGTGTGTGAGCGGCCTTTAAGTGCCTCTAATACGGAATCCTTATTGATCTGAGCTGGAGCTGAAAGGGCTCCTGAACGCTAACTCTGAAGCGTTGGTGACATGTTCAGCGTCTGAGACAAGCAGCACAAAAGAATCAGAGACAATGTTTGTGCTGAAGGCTAGAAAAAGCAAGAGTGTTTCTACAGAAGAGCGTCTCCATGGTCCTTCTATAGAGACGCAGCACACTTACAGTGACCCAGAAAAATTAAGGCATTACATAGTGAATGTGTCAAACTGGATCAGAAAGAATCTGTCAAATGTATCAGCTGTACTAGTCACATCAGAGAAGTGACGCACACATAGTTTCACTGATACATTTTAAAGCTTCTCCTTTGTTAGATGTGAAGCACTGCGTAGACCTGGCCTCCCAACCTCCCTCATTCACAAATCCTGTAAGTCAATGGTCCCCAACCTCATAAAAACAATATTTTCATGAACCCGTATAGATACGACTAAAAATGCATAAAAAAACACATTTTTTTTAAACAAATTTTTGCTAGCTTATGGGCACCGTATCATATAACTTTTATCTTTCAAAATAAAAGATATTTCCTACTCTAGTAATCAATACAATATTATAATGCTATTTTTCTGTGCAGCCCGGACTCACGGACAGATAACAGTCCACAGCCTGGAGGTTTGGGACTTCTTCTCTAAATACCTGCTGAGTATTCCATGTGCTTTAATTAGACATATTTAAGTAAAGTGAAGTGGCCCCTAATAGTCATAAGTAAACACAGCATAGCACAGCACAGCACATATGTGAAGCAGTGGGCAGTCAGCTACATGGCGCCCAGTGGGGGCAGTGTAAGGGGACGTGGTGCCACTAGCAGTCCAGGGATTCAAACCCACAACCTTCAGAATTCAGGGGCAACTCCAAAACCACCAGTTGCATTTATTTTTGTTGCATTTCTGTGGATCCATTTGCTGTGAAATATTCATGCAACGTAACCTGCAGCTTGTACTTTTAAATGGTGTAAAAAAAGGTATGATATGCTGATTTTGAATAACATACTTTGCCAAAGTAAACAAACTGTGGTTAAGCATATTTCATATTTAGCAAAGATAGCTGTTTTCTCTCTCACTCATTATATTTCTCGCTCATATAATTCTCTAAATGACAATGTAAACCCATGTCATTGCTGATGTGACATTTGACATTTTATAATCACACACTGCTTTCTCTCATTAGTATCACTAAACCTCATTAAACATATAGCCATGTCGGTTAGTCTGAATGTCAGTCACTTTTAATAACTTTTTTTGAATGGTACCCAGCACCCACTGAAAGGTCTTTTGACATCCAATTCTTTTGCCTGGTACTTCAGAGCTATAGAAATTAGAAAGAACTGTTGGACAATGGAAATGGTTTAAAAACAATAATGACAATTTAAAATAATCTTTATACACTCCAGTAATTCAGCACCTCACTTTCATCTCATTAATGAGCATAGATGTGCCTCTCATTAAAGAGCCATGCGAGGAAAACAGAGATTTGAATCTTTCAGGCACGTTATCAGGCAAAAACACATGCCAGACACGCCACGGATTAATAATGAAAGTACGAGTCTGATCTATTTGTGATAGTGGAGGGTAAAATGTTTTTTTAAGCTAAAGAGGCCCAAGCAAAGAGAGAGGGCCTAATTGCTGGCCTTGGCTGCACTGAATTACCTCTTCAGACTGCAGGTTTATTATACAGTCATTCCTCATGCCCTCACAATTATTCAGTTACTGTTTTGAAAATAATATATGACATGTAGTCATGAGAGTGAGGAATCTAAGTGTGGCCTAGATACAGACACTTGCTGTGTAAGAGCAAATAATATATGTGTACAATACTGTGCATAACCCTTTCACTTTTCCTAAACGACCAGTACAACATATGCACTTTTCAGGAAAACACTGAAGGCTTACAGTATATTTAACAGAAACTTAACTAGACACCTCAACAACCAAACCTGAAATCAGATTCTTCTGTATTCAGTGTGTCAACCTTTGCTTTCTTTTACAGCTTTTATTCCTTTTTGGGGGCTACCTCCAAAGATTAATGTTCAGAATTGGTTTTCATTTTCTGCTTCTTGGGATTTTAGTAATCCTCATTATACATTTACACTCATAAGTCCAAAAAAACCTCAGACGAAAAGATTCAATGTCCTAATGCAAATCCTCTTTTCTGTCCATTTTCCTTTTCATATTAGTGGTTTCTTGAACAGCTTCACTTGCTTTCAGGCCCACAGTGCTGAGTTTTCTTCTTACAGTGGAAGGATGGACAGAACCTGTGGGTTTCTATACTGGTAAGTAATTAATGTTGGAGGCTTTTGTGTCGTTTTCTGTTAAATATATGTTTAATGAATGTTTACAGACACAGACAAATGTAACATTTTTCTTTGAACATTAAATAAAGATAAGGGTGGTCTTTGACTTTTTGATAGTATGTTTGGAATAATTGAAAGTATTTGAGAGAAAAGAGATTTGTTTTTTTGACAGCCTACCTTGTTCATCAGGTCCCACAATGGCAGAAGACCAGGAACGTATGACTGCTTGTGTTATTCCAGCAGGAGTTCCCACTACAGCCACTATTCAAGAAACAAATTAACGAAAAAGAAAGAACACAAGAGCACAACTGAGGCACAATATCGCATTATAACAGAATGCTGATACACGTATATTTATTGCATACAGCTATGTTTGAAGTTAACATGGTGAAGAGTGCAGCTGGGGGCTTTGCATACCATGGATTCTAATGCGCAAATTGGTCAGAATTAGGATGTTCAATAATTCATGAAGCTCATCCATATGCATACGATTCCAAAGTCAGCCCGAGCCACTAACCCCATTTTAATGCCTACAAACACATAACTCGGTAAACTGCTCAAGTATGCTGAGAAGAAGCAGTTGGCAAAGTGACGGCGAGAATGGTCGCTTATTACCGTACTTATTTGGGATAAGGCATGCACGTTCCCCACCCCGTCACACACACACTTGCATGTGCTTGTGCTTCGGCATCGAAATGAAGGTGGTGACTCCTGCGTGATGCCACTGTGCCCCTCATTATCCCAGCAAACGGAAAAAGAGGAGAATGCAGATGCCTCCTCCAGCTGCTGATTATTCACCATAGCTGCCACTCATCTCCTCTTCAAAGCACTCCAGTCTGCCATGTCGATTAGAATAACAATTTCCACGTCCACTTATATAATTAAAGATATCAATACTGAGCAGTCCCTCTTCTCCAACAATAGCTTGCTGCAGGATATAACATGGTCATGCAGGCACCCATCTTAATGGTACTGCTCTACTACAGAGTGCCACCACTGTAGCCCAAAGAAACTTTAAAACTTTCCCTAAAAAGACTAAACTAAAAGACTAAAAGACAATATATGTCTTGTCCTTTAGTCTTTTAGCAGCTGTTACCAATGCAATTAGACACCTGAACGGAAGTAACCATCCCAAACATAAACAACTAGTACGAGGACGAGGGGGGCGTGGCGAACGAGTCCCAGACGTCACAGTCTGATTGGCTGCTGCCCTGTGACGCTGCAGTCCAGAATTTCCCCCGTGGAGCGTCTCCAGTGTTCTCAGCGGTGTTCATTTTGTTCTTCCTAAAGCCCTGCATTTTTATTGCTGTTAATCAAATTTATTTATTATTGTATTTACGTGCTTATACCAAAGAAAATGACAGCACATTAATTACAGTACGGTCTATACAGGGGTAACATCGATATTTTCCATTCTAGCACTGCAGAAGTTCAGTGTAAACTGTACAGTATGTCAAAGTTTACATTTTTTTTAAGGCTAATGAGTTTAAAATGAAATGAATGTATTTTGGAAGCATATGCGGGTATATTTGGGGTTAACACCCTTTTGGTCCATTTTTTAACCACATCACAACAACGTGGTTTTTCACTGTACACAGGTGCTTGAGCAATGAGGAATGAGAACCACTTGATGTGAAAATGGTTAATATTCTCCTTGGAAATGGTCGTAATAATAAACAACTGCAGCTGTTTTGTAGACAATTGTGTTCAATTACCACACTAACATGTAGGAATGAATCGCATTAAAATACTATGTAAACCTTGACCTGCTTTCTCACCTATAACAATGAAAATCCAGGTTGCCTCTGGCTTTATAGATCATATAAGCAATCATACATGAAAAATACATTCCATCAGTGTCAATGAAGAAAAAATATCATAGTTCAGCTGAACTTTTTTCCCTTCCCCTCCTAACTCTCTGTCTCATCTTTATTCCTCTTGTTGCAATGAGCATGTTTATTTCCCTCGGGATAAATAAAGTTCTTATGAAGTTAAAACAGCATTCATTTAAAGTAACAGTGAAAAGCATGAAATAAATGCTAAAAAATAAATGCTTTTGATTTAACATGGTCTCTTATTAATGATCTGTCCACTCCAAGATAGACCATTAATATGGACATTAATATGACTATCTTTCCTTAACCGCTCACATTGAATGACACTTTTATGTTGCACATTCGACCTTGTTTATTTGGTGCCAATGTACAAGATGTATATTGAATGAAAGGAGAGGAGATATGGGATCCTACCCATGAACACCATCCATATGTTGGTGGAAAAAGCCAGCAGGATGTAAGACGCAGCTTTGAAGACAACGCTGAGTTTGGCCAAAGTCATCTCTCTGAACCAACGCATCAGTAGAGGGAACAGACCTAGAAGACCAAAGCCCTAATAGAGAAAAACAGCAGCAGCATTCCCTGTTAACCGTTTCATGCAAAAGCAAGAATGTGGCTAGTTCTGCCTATTAATCAGTTCTTCTTCTTTAAATAGAAGGACCTTAAGGACCTTGCTGCTGTTGTGCTTATATGCCATGAACATTATTTAACCAACAAAACTGTTGATTTTTGTGTGTTCTTGTCACAAACTATCATTTGAGCGAGCAAGCATATATCTAAGAAAGTATACTATATGTCCAAAAGTTTGTAGACACCTGCACATTCTTCTGAAATTAACAATAATAGGGAGTTTGTCCAGCATTTACTGCAGTCTTTACTCTTCACTGTAAAATTGTAGTCACTTTTAACTGGTCGGTTGAGTTTGTTAAGAATAATTAGTCTACAGAAATATGAAAGAGAATAAACCGTTTTCCTGGTTGGTAACGTTTAGTCAACCCAGGTTACTTACTTTTTTCCACTTAACTGTTACGTGAAGGCTTTACTTGACATTGGAACATTGCTGCGAAGGTTTGATTGCATTCAGTCACAAGAGATTTAGTGAGATCTGGGGGGTATTCCATGAAAGTAGCTAATGAAAGCCAGACTTCCCCGAAAAACTAGCGCCACCTCCCTAAGCCTCAAGTCGTTCCACTAACGTGGTTCAGGCTTTTCCAATCAAGGCTAATTTAAGACAGACTTGCATAGTCTCGCTTAGCGAGCGCACCTGAGATATTCAAGAAGCCGAAATGGTAAGGCAGGCAGGCGTAACCCTTGTCCCCAAGTAGGACTAAATTAAACTAACCTGTAGAAAAAAGTATTGCTGTGTATAACATTCCTACAGTTCAAAAGACACCCTCAACATGAAAGTCCCTTAAGACCCTTGGAGCTGGTGGTCTGATGCCCTTTGGGTCTTTTGGACAGGCCATACTTATGTCTTTCTTCTTTCTGCTCCTGCTTTCAGGCAGGTGTCAGTCTCAGTGCTGCTTAAATAGGCCTGACCTTAATTGCCTTAATTTAATTTATTTATTAACCCTTACAGTCACATCTGAACATACCACAGCACAATGCGAACTATGTGAAATTTAACCCATTCACCAAGTGAAGCAGTGGGCTGTCGCCAGCGAGGGGCGCTGGTGAGCAGAGTGTGAGGATGGTATGTTATTCAAGGGAACCTCAGTGGTGATACTAGCAGTTGAGATTCGAACCCCTAACCTTTTGATTGCAGGACCAACGCCCTAACCACTAGGCAATCCACCATTTTTTTATATTATACTTTAAATAATAAAGTGTTTTTGCTTTATGTTAGTATATATATTTTTAATTCTGATTTCATTTGTTGCATTGATTGACATTTGCAATACTATAAGTATTTAATATTTTAATGCAATGAAAATGCTAAGACATGTACAGCACTTTTTTTTATTAGCGAAAGCAGGGAGTTCTCATGACGGAAGGATCTCTCGGGAATCCGTTTCCACACGTCCGACATTTCTCGAGACAAAGCTAGATTAAGCGAGAACTTTAACCCAGTCTGTACCAGACTTGTTCTCTTGTCTAAGTTACCATGGAATCACAGCGGGGACTCATTTAAACCACGTTGATGGAACGGAACTCCCACTTAACTAAGTCAGACTTTTCGAAGTAAGCCAGACTTCCCCTTAAACCAGTTTCGTAGAATACCCCCTGGGTGCTGATGTTAGATGATTACAAACACCCCACACAGCCCATCCTAATGTTATTCGATCGTGCTCCATCACGGCACTGGCCTGTACAAGTCTTTTCTAGCAAGATAACTGCTTTTTTTAGCTCTAGCAATGATATAACGTCTCATAATGATATAAAAAAAATATATATAATACAAATGTGTAAGACAGCACCTTGTGTAATGATGTGCTTTGGATTATGCTGAAATAATTCGTACTTATGTGAATAGTCCACATGAATTAAATACCATCAAATTACTGAACACTGTCCACTAACACCTCATAGTCACTTTACTGTGACCGAATCATAGGACGCCGTTTGCACCCAATTGCACATACCAGTATAATTGCTCCTTGCACAATAGAACATTCTGTAGGTTTTCATATTTATTTATTTATTTATTTTTCTTTACCTATTTCTATTTTATATCCCCTTTTTTTTTTCTTTCTTACATTTGTACACCACTGCTGCTGGGAAGCTTGCACACAA
Organism: Brachypetersius gabonensis; assembly: GCA_037577145.1. Taxonomy (NCBI): domain Eukaryota; kingdom Metazoa; phylum Chordata; class Actinopteri; order Characiformes; family Alestidae; genus Brachypetersius; species Brachypetersius gabonensis. The sequence continues at coordinate 40,062,290 of JBBJLR010000001.1, read as the reverse complement.
GAATTCCACTCATATGCACTGTACATGTACAAATAATATGATGTGACAATAAGTGTTTTGATTTGATTTGATTTGATTTGAGGTGTAGTATCCGCAGAACTGCCCACAAGAATGCCAGAAGCCTGATTATGTGTACTCTGTCACCAGTATTTTTAAGAATAAAGAGGTAGTAATCATTAACAATTGGGGTTACGTGTCCAGCAAAATATTTTGTAGAAATGATTAATAAAGCCTGCGGGGGTCCTTTTTTATTCGCTGTGCAATTTTGTGCTGCCCTAAATGGTCTTCTGTTTAGCCCTTCATCACAAGAATGCTATAAATATTTCAGGCACTTTAGATTCATTATGGCCCAAAGTTGCGAATTAATTAACCTTCGGAGGCTGCACTTGATGAAAATGTCAAAAACAATCAACACGTATTAATCTGTGTGTCTGGGTACAATGCATTTGCGAACAACTGCATGTGATTGAGCATATATGAGCGCGAATGTGTGAGCGGTTGCACGTGTGTCAAGGACGATGTGACCACTTTGATCCTTTTCAAGCAGACAGGTTTGATTTAATTACGCCCCGAACCCACCCCAGCTGGCGAGTGGCTGGCATCATTCAGACCTTTTTGCCTTCATAAATCTGCAACGGGAAACATAGCGAGAATGCATAAGCATTTCCTGGAAAAGGTTAACATCGCTTGTTTTTACTTTAATCAAGTCATTATGGCCTGCGGTGTTTAATAATTCCTTACCAGCTCCATGCCGTCTTAATTATAAGCCAATCTCAACCCTGCAGACATTTATAAACTGCACAAGCACCGAGCCGTGAACTCACCCTTGGCCCTTTGGACCTGGGCAGGTTTCGTAGCATCAGTTTTTAACAAATAGGAGGCAGTGTATCACTGTATTTGACAGCTATTTCTGCCCCCCCTGGGTTACGATCTTTTAAATAATTTGAAAGTCTCTGCATGAGATCACCCTGACATTGTTTACAGCAAGTCACCGTTTCTTATCAAGTCACAAATCATGCTTTCTTTTTCTTCCCCTAAAGAAGAGTTTTGATTGGTGGTAAATTAGTTTTTTTTGCTGTGTTTGTGCATCACGACGTAGACCTCCAGCAGCTTTCTCCTACAGACAGAGTGTATAATAGCCTCTCTCACAATCGATGGCTCTGTCCACCTCAACAAAGGCCGCTGAGCGATTGGAGCGCCCCGTGATGCGTTGTGGGCCGCCTGACTCAATCTGCTGTAAATGGAGAGACATCACCTCTCCAATCTGGAAGAGCCCTGCTCTTTAATGAGCAGTCTTTGTTTAAGTGTCACTCCAGGCTACAGCATTGACCAGTTCACATTGACCACATCAGGGTTCACCTGACAGCCTGGAAAAACACAGGCCCCAACAGCCCACTGTCACTTCACAAAGACTAACAGGAGCTGCAGATCTGTCCGGTCCACACTACCTCAGAGAAAAAGCGTGATTTGGTCCATTCAGGCCGAGAAATCAATAATGTCTTTAGAAATAATTAAATTCTTTAATTCTTTTTTCCTGGATCAATTACGCTCATGTTAGAGCTTGCTTTGGCTTTCATTTGAGTAATAAATTGTACCTTCTGTCCTTTTTTAATGCGTTGAGTTACAAATTGTCTTCAGTACCATCAGCATTTAAGACAGGCAATTATGTTAAATTGACATGTGGCACGCTGTAATTTTCAGATCAGCAGACCTGTGAACTTTGAGTTGCTATGGCAGCCATTCACAAATTGAAGCCATTATGTGCGATGGCAGTCCTTAAATAATTCACAAATGTTCAGATAGTATATTTTCTGTTTGTAATTATTATAATTCTGATTTTTTAAAGAGAATTTTACTTGTGTTTTAGTTTTTTGAGGTCCACTTATAGGATTTATGTAGCTGTATGGTTTTAATGAACTTCTATGTGACCAAATTCTCTTCATCCCTAACAATAACAGGTTTTTGTTACAGTGCCTTTAAGACTAATATATCTAATAGAGCATTCTTGGCTGAAACACTCCTTATACCTTCAAAATGACTTCAAATAAATTAGGAGGTATCACAGTGTGGGTGTGTGGGGGAGCAAACACTGACGCATGTGTTGGAACACAGGTTGTTTATTCAAAAAATGAGGCAGGGAAGGAAAAAACTCAAGGCGCCTGGCTCGCGCTCACAGATAACACCCTCCAGGAGAGGGGAGAAAGTAAACAAAGGAAACCACAAAGAAACTGCAGCCAACGGCTCAAACATAGGACGAGTCCAACAGCGAGACTGACGCCAGCGTCCGAGAGGCAGCTTAATTTCTATAAATGGACTAAATGGACTGGTGAATGAAGGGTATGTATAAAAGTCAGGAAAAAATGTTTTTTTTCATGATTTTGGTGCTTTAAAAAGCCAGATGCCCTTAATATTCTGTAAATATTTAATATTAAATGGAGAAAACCAATTGTAATAAACCTGGAATAAAATTTTTCATTTGACAGCAAGGAAAGACTAAAAGAAGAGTCTTTTTTTGCATGATATAGAATGTGCAAGTATTTTGCTTCAGTGTATTCAGTGTTTTAATAATATGGAGTGGAATCTTAATTTTGTTACTTAATTATTTCAGTTTTGTCGCGAAGGCCAGTGTTTGTCAATCACATCTGAATTTACTGAGCAGAATCGAGTGCAGTGGATATTATTGGAATATTCACAAATGTGAAATGACACTGTTATGAGTCCGGCTTGTTTTCATTCAGAGAGAACTCTAATGAAAGATTATCCGCCTCCCAGGTCTAAGATATCTATTGCTTGGCTTCAGTAAATAATATCCTGTGCTGAAAAGATTGAAGTACTGAATGGATTTCATTCTAATGTGTGCATAATTTCCTCCTAAATAAAATGTATAACATCATTACAACCATTTGCAACACATGAGTTAGCTGAAAGACAAAATTATGTGAATATAACATTTTAGTTATATTAAAGTGAGGGACACGTTTGAATCAAATGAATTTAATGGATGCAAGTTACCCTAAACTAAACATATATCTGGAACCATTACAGGACTGAACAGCCCATAGAGTAATCCTTCATTCTCTCTTAATACAATTCATTTAGCAGAAATGTGCTACATGCTAACCTCTCTATATACTTACATAACATGAGCTAAACTACCAGCACCCCATGACCAAGGTGTCATCCCTGCAGGGAAGGTGGAAAGGCACTGTCAATGTCAACAGCTTGCTTAAGAGATTCAATCAATGCCATTCAATGCCATTCAATGCCAAAGACTCCAAAAAAAGCCTTTGTTGTTAAAAAAGCAAACTGAATATGAGAGAAATGCATAAAAGAATGACACCATGGGAACCACGACAGACTTGTTGAAGATGGTGATCCTGGGCTTGATCTGGTTATAAAAGACCTGAGCTATCAAATGTTGCAAAACTTTGAGGAAACAACACCACTTACCAACAAGAGCATTCTGGCAGAGTTGTATACCCCAAACATCGCTGTGGTGAACTCCCTGGGCTTATACTTCAAATAAAGCAGTAAGATAGACTGTTCCCCTGAGGAAACACATAAAAGCACATATCATTAGCTTTCTCTCTCTCTCTCTCTCTCGCCTAAGGAGGACTGACACTCAAAGAGAGCATGTATAAACCTCCCAGAAAGAGCTTAGAAGGACTATCAACACAAACAGGCAGCTCAGCCAATACACACACACTATCCCATCTGATAAATGACCCGTCAAACCCGTCTCAAAGGAAATTAGGTCGTTTAATTACATATGGCACACATAGAGTGATGTTTTTAGCGCTGCCTGGTCACAATAAATAAGCTTGCAATTACTCCAACATACTTCAAGTTGCACAGCTCTTTCTTTAACAGCCAAAGTTATTTATAACAGACTAACTGGATACAAGTAATGTTTGATTAATGTTCTCATGTCTCGGGCAGAGTTCACATAGTTAACATTTAGCACTGGGCTAAAATAAGAATAGACGTCATGCCAACACTTGATACATAACTAGGGTTTCATCTACTGAGGAAAATAATGTTAATGTCATTTCTGTGCCACTACCTTTGTCAGTGACTCTATAAAAACTAAAGAACAGTCTTAGTGGGTACATCTTTGTTAAATGCTCATGCAACGTGGAACTATGGGTCATAAATGTCCCAGTAAAAAACAGGAAGAAACAACTCTCTGCTGTAATGATAATTTCTGCTAGCAAGCCCATGATATGCTGGTATGTTATCGCTGAGCTAATGGCATTCCACATTATTTGACTACATTAAACAATCTTGACATCTGAAGCTTGTAAAACACATTCCATGTTTTATCTGAAGCTTGTAACAGACATTCCAGTTCACATTTCTAAAGTGACTTCTTTAGTATAGAGTCCTGGCAAAGAGCTGCATTGGCATAAAGCGTCCTATTCATTAGAATTCAAAATGCTCTGTTATTTGCAAGTTATCTTGCTGGTTAATGTCAAATATGGTATTCAATCCAGTGCCTGAAGACCTAAGCAAGGAGAGCGCTCTTAGCTACAACTATTTCCCTGATCAGATACCTTTTCATTGAAAGGGGTTAAGCATTTAGCCCTGTTTTTGTAAAAAATAAAATCTCATTAAAAAAGTAATAGTGCTACTGCAATACTTGCAAAGTTGAAATATTATATAGTACCCTGTTGCATAAAAAATCACATTTACAGACAGAAATCATTAGGCCTTTTCTGAAGGCCTAGAAAGCTCTGTACAGGAAGAGTGAAGAAAAAGTGCCTGTATGATGAGAAAAGATCCCTCAAACATGTATTACTCACTAACCATGTCAAATTTAGCAGCAACAATTAGAAATACAAAGTATGTTAACCTGAAAACATGCAGGGAAGCAGAAAGTCGCATGCATTTACGTCTATCATTCTATTCATTGCATTGCGTGATATTTAGATACTCCCAGCATTTAACACTGCAACTAACTTTTGTACCGTTACAGATTGTGTTAACTGTGGAAACACAGAGGGAGATAATTATTCATCCCCATGCTATTGCCTGAATGAAAGCCACCAGAACATGGAGGAACACTGCTTTTAAAAAAGTCAGCATTGTTCAGTGCTAAGTTGGTACAACACGCCGTGTCTGGATTTTGTTGCGTCAGAGATTTATGCAGCACTCACCGACAGACATCAAGTTGTTTATGAATGTGCAGAGGATGAAGAAGTGCAGCTTCAGCCTATCCTGGCCCGACCTTCTTCTAAATACTGCCTTAAATGACATCTTGGCATATTTCAGAATAAATAGCCTGGAATCGCTGTTCTCTGAGCCCGACTGCGGTTCCTGCTCTTTAGCAGGGAACATTAAGGGACTGCTAATGGGTATTGGGTCTCTCAGCCACAGCAGGATGTAGAGGATGGCCAAAGTTTGGCAGCAAAGGTAAGTGATGAAAGCTGCCAGCAAGCCAAACTCCTGCTCCAGGAAGCCGCCCAGGAGAAAGCCCACCATGCCCCCAATGAAGATCATGGACTCGGCCACAGCCATGCGCAGGGTCCGGCTGGAGGCGGAGTCCATGGTGACGTCAGCTAGGTAGCTAAAGGAACTGAGGAAAATGGAGACATGGCCTCCACTCAGGCCTATAAGGCCAGCAACCAACAGGCACCAGTAGACGCTCAGACTCTGCACCAAGACCATGGCCACCAGCACCCCACCACTAAGCAGAGACAGTACGAAGGGCAGCACCATCACACACTTGCGGCCGGCACGGTCCGACCATGATCCCAACATTAAAGCTGGAGGAACAGAGACCACGCTGAGAACAGCTGTGAAGAACAGCATCACGTAGGAGGACAAAGACTCAACATCTTCATCATCTTCGTGGCCCTCGCACACTTTCCCATGTAGCTTTTTGCAAACCTTCATAAATAGAGCAGAGAATGAGAGTTGGGATTAGGAACTGTAGAGGTAATGAAAATTGATAGCTTGATTCAAATGTGTATTATGAACAGGACTAAAATATATAAACAATTTTGTCCTTCACTTGTATTGATTGCTGTGTTGATGCTGGAAACAAGCACATTCAACAAAGCACAGTTCTCTGTCATTTTAAATGTGGTTGCCTGGTTAATACCATTATTGTTTTATTATGCTTGATTTTCACAGAATATTGACTACAGTAATTATTTTCCCAGTTTATGAAGCACACTGTCTCCCACTAGTATAATACAGAGAGCACACAGAGTCAGAGAGGAAGATTCAGCTGTTGTTTCTTGAAAGGCATTAAGCATGCTGAAGGCCACCCTTCAAGGGAGTTTTTTAAAATATTAAGCCAGTTCAGAAATCTTATTTATTCAGCCATGGGTAAATCATTTGTTTCTTTAAAGAGGACTATGCTGTCCTGCTTGTAAGATAAAACAAATGTGTCTACTATGAGCTTAAAGTCCTGTCCCAAATTTTAAATGTTAAGAAACCAAATAAAACTTGATTTGCTTTAGGCACACTTAGTATACACTAACTGTGTAGTTGTGCCATGAGACCCAAACCTATGCTAGAAAATTCACCAACAAAGTACTAATTTTCAAACTCTTACTGATGCAGCCCAGAATATGCTGTTTGCACACTCAGTTTGTGGAATGGTTTTATAAACTGTTTGAATTACCCCTGGAAAATGTTTTGGTAGAAAACTCCTTTGTACATTTACACTGCTATCTCTTCATCACTGAGCTTTCATTTCCCATTCTGTCCTGAGATTGTTGATGATTTCAAAATTTAGACGTGTCTTTAAAACCCTGCATCATATGAGCAGGCAGTTTGCGTGACAGGCTGCGATTTCAGAAAATCGAACCAGACTTTCAGGCACTGACAACACAACTGGCCTTAAGGTTTTCCCTACGTGATAAACTGAATACATTCTGAATACATTGTTTTTTATGCATTGTAACTAGGGATGCACCGAATATTCGGCCGCCGAAAATAGCAAAAAAAAAAAAGCATTTTCGGTATCGTCCGAAAGATTTTTTCATGTGACTGAAACAATGATGACGCATCAACACAACCGCAGACTGCACAAGTCAGATTGGATTACAGTCAACATGTCTGTAGTGTGGGCGCATTTTCATATATCTAAAGGGGGTTTTCCACAGACTGGTAGCAGCTCAGTTTGGTCCAGTTCAGATCTACTTTCTTCAGTTTGGTTCCGGACGTTCAGTTCTCCACTAGGGATTTTATTTCTTATCCTTGGTTTGTGGCTGTTTGCACAAACTGAGACAATTGGCTTAAAGAAGCAACGTTAGAGTTAGTTACCGTTAATGCTAGCGCTAATGCTAGCAGTAATGTTAATGTTCAGATTTTAGATACAGAAAAGTAAAAAAACAGGTAGAGTTGCACCGAATCGAGCTGGTTCCAGTCATTGGAAACCTCCATAAGAAAGACACTCAGAAAGCCGTTTGTAAAGCGTGGAATGCCGACATTTCTAGAGAGGGTGCATCCACAAAGGGACAGAGGATGAAGCACAGAAGATATGGGCTTCCAGTCTCTGTTTTAATACACTATTTTGTTAAAGGACTCCAGAGAATGTTGTTCTATCTTTCACCAGTTTTTAAAGCACTTGTTCTGAATGCACTTTGTTCACGCACTTTGTTCCAAATATTAAAATGCATTTGAATATTTGTTTTTATGAGTGAAGATATTTAATTGTATAATATTTCAGTTATCTTACTTTTAGGCTATTCATGAGTGGGGCCAAGTAAAGTATTTTATTTCAAATCGTATATTGTGCATTGTTTGAATGCTAAATAAATATGTTCATAGTTTTGTAACAGATTTTTTAAAATAATTTAATAATAATAATTTCTTCTGGTGTTTCAGTTTCGGTTTTTGGCCAAGTGTTTCCCCATTTTCGGTTTCCGGTTTTGGTCCAAAAAAATCCTTTCGGTGCATCACTAATTGTAACTCTAGATACATTTAAGGCAATACATGTTAAGCCATCAGCCATATTTAGCCTTCACCACAGAGGTCAGTAAATGCAGCAATGACTGATTTGATATCATTTAATAGAGCAGAGCTGATATGAAAAGCATCCCTTAAGGAAGGTGTGTATTAATCACTCTTTATTTCATGCTAACAAGTTACTAACAAGACAAGAGGGGCAGAACAATGGAGCAGTGAGGAGAAAAATACCTTTTCTGTTCAGAACAAACAAAAGTGGAACATTTTTTGAAACAATAGCTATTAAATCTCTTTAAACAGCCACAACCCAGAGATCATTTCTTGTCCAAAGAAATGAAGAATGAAAGAAGAAATCAACATCAGAAAAGGACACAATATGGACTGTTAGTAATGCACATCAGAACCTTTAAACACTTTTCCCTGCTTTAGCAATAGTTGTGCGCATTCGTATAATGTATTCCCCCACATCCTTCCAGGGGCGTTCAGGCATGAGTTCATAGGAAGGGTAGGAGAAGGAAGAAGGAAGAAAAAGGAGGAGGTCTGCCATATGCTGCTCCGAGCAATGCAAGGAAAAAAGAGCAGGCGCTGGAAACAGCTTTACATCTCAATGAAAATGGATGCATCTTTAACACGCAGTCACAAGGACAGACTTGTTCACCGGTGGCGTAAAACAGATGTAGAGAGGCATTTCAGTGTTTTATGCTGTTATCTTTTCACAGGCAAGGTCAGAATTGGTATCACGCATATGACCTTAACAAACTTTTAGCAGCTATAGCCAGACAAATGACCACCACCGATAATTGAATCTAGAGCACAGGCGATTACAAAGGCTTCTTGCTTTGCTTTGGGAAGTTTGTGAGTCATGGTCAGTTCAGGCTGATTAATGTCTGCTGTAGCTCTGGGTTTTTGAGCACATCTCAAGCAGCGCTGTTGCACTCCACAGAGGCCTGGGCTGTGTTTAGCCCGCCCAGCTTCAGGCGACTCCATCTTCTGTTCTAAAGCTGCACCCCGCTGACCTGTTTTTCGGGGCACAGAGCAAAACACTGTTCCCCAGGACTCGTCTTGATTAATCTCCCTCCCTCTCTTTTATTTTCTCCCTCCCTTTTCCTTTTGTCCCCCACTCCTTCTTAAATTTGTTGCCGAATATAGACAGCCCAAAGCAAAAGCTGCAATACTTTGGGCTTGCCTACCTTTACAATGACAAGCTGTTGATAGGCCGGCATCATGACGAAGGTACTGGTCATGTAGAAGAAAATAGTTGGTTCCACTGTAACAATTCTCCTTGCCTTCTCCAGCCATTCTGGCATATTTAGTGTGCAGGCTAATAGCTATACAATCAAGGCTAGATACGCGCTTTACAGGATTCAGGTAGTAGTCAGTCCATTTCCAGGGTTTAATAAGAAACAGCGATCGGAGAGAGGTGGTTTGTATCTACTCACAACACACTGCCTAGGTGAGGTCACACAGTCACATGCAAGTCAGCCACTGAAGGCAGGAAACGCCTTAGTCATGACTTTCTCTTATCAGGAAAGGACTGTTTATCTTCACTGGCTGGGAGACTGCTTTATTGCACCTACTGAAGCCCTGTGGACACTCCCTGGACACATGCACACAGACTTTTCAGTGCTACCATAGAACCATGACCCATAACCAGCTTTTAATATAGCAGGGTGTCTTGAACTTTTGCTTTCAAATCAATACAAAACGGCAAGGAAATGTCAGCTATTTGGTTTCGTGGCCAAGCAGAACAAGGCATAGCCATAATGAATGCCTTATTACAGCCTGTCAAAGGTTTCTTTATAACCTTTCATAAAAGTGTGTTGAGGTTTAAGACAGCCTCGCAACGAGGGTTGTGGGGTTGAGCTCGTGATAATAACCGAGTGAATCAAGCCAGCCCTGAATTCCCTGATAAGAGAGCTAGTCGTTTTTTATAATGACACGTTATGCAAGATTCAATGGCAGAGCACAACAGTAGTGTTAACTTCACAAAACCCAGGAGGGAAAATCACACACAAATGTACACCATAAAAAACACAGTTTCCAGGCGGTGTTAACATTTTGAGATAAATGAACTTCCAATCACATGTTAACAAGGAAACTGATCTTTTACATTCCGTTAACTTCTTATTTGAAGTCCAGTAAAAGAAGGTGACAGTAGGCTGAAAGATAACTTTTTAAGGGAAAACACTTTTACCTTTCTTGGATTTCTGTAATGTTTTCCTTGGATAAAATATAGTGCAAATAATTCTAGTTGACTGAAGACAATACGACCTTTACATGAAAAAGCAATGTAGTTTGTTTTTTTTTCACAGGAGCCTCTGCAATGACTTAGTAACACATTAGTAGAAATATCACACTGGCTCCTCAGTGAATCATCCCATTACAACTACAGCACCTTCAGTTCCAGGTCAGTAAGTGCTTGGATTATTACACTCTGCATGATGTGTGCAGAGGATATGTTTTAATGTAAATGCTGTGGAAGAAAAGAGACCTGGGGGACCCTCAACAAGAGGAATGTCTTACATGCTGGGCAGTGCACAGACTCTCTCTTGAGAGGCCTGATACCTGCTAATTTTTAAGCACAAATATTTACTTTAAGCCATTCGCTGAATCTGATGTGCCTGTGCATTGGAGTGAGTAAAACTAGAAGATATAATACATGCAGTTGTTGCTATTCACAGTTGTTTTTCCTTCGGAGTGTCCCCCATAATCTCTCATTTAATGGTTAATCTATAAACATAAGCATTTGCCGTTATACTAGGTACAGCTACCTTGCAGGAACAATGCACATGTTTTGTGGCCATTTTATCAGGTATATGTACCATATAAGAGATCTTTATAGGTGTACAATAACTGTAGCCCATTTGTTGCTGCACGATTTGTCATCCACCCTCTGTCACATCCATCTGAGACCACCATATGCCCACTGCTGACCTGATAATATTTGGGCCCTGAACCATTATGCACAACAGTAATGCCATTATTGCAGCCGCTGATGGACACAACAGCACTCTACCCGATCCATCAGTGACCACCATAGGCTCACCGCTGACCAGACATTATTAAGTACAAACTAGTAATGCACAGTGGCACTGGATAAAAGCTTCTGAAAGAGCCTCGGAAGAGCAGCATGATCATGGGCTGAATGCTGTGGATTTTGGATTGCACTGCTGGATAGTGATTAATGGGCCTGTCTTTGGTGAAAGGCTTACACATTCAGTCCAGGACGTGCACACGTGCTGTAGCAGGGGGTCGGTCTGGCATGAGCCTTCTCATGAACACCTAGTGAAGTGGCCAGCTCCAGTGACTCAGACTGGGTGGTGTGTGGTGCACAGACAACAGAATTGAGTAAATAAGAGCTCGAGTCAATCAGAGAGCCTAGAAAGACTCTATTCATCTATTCATCAGTGAGCTGAAGCCTCTGATGCAGCCCCTGGCTTTTTGTGTTAAACTGATTTTCATAAAGCACCTCTTTTTCCTGACCATATGATTTTGAAGGCTAGTGCTCATGTCTCGTCATTATTTTTCTTGAAAAGATGCTTCTTGGTCTCTCCATCTGGAGGGGTCTTGTTCTTCTCTATTAGAGCTGTATAAATAGAATCTTATCATTAATGCAAGCCTTAGAGTTACAGTATAAATTATTGTAATCACATTAAAGTGAATGACTTAAGAAGAAATGCGTTACTTGTACCAGTCATACGTCTCTAAGAGAACAAAATAAATTATGCATGAGACATTTAACACATAAATTTCATCTCTACATTATGCCTGTTCTTGTATGAAATATGTGTAGGTCTGTGTTTGATTGGGAAGCATCTAACTGGGCTAATATTAAACTGATTGGTTAAAGATGCCTGTGATGACAAAACACGACAAAATCCTCACCTAAGCAGATCCGACAACATGTTAATTCAGGAAAGAGCTATGTAAGCTTTACAGGTAACATTTTATTTTAAGGCAGCTGTTTCTGAATTGTTATTACTGCCAGGTTCTAAGCTTTCGAACTGAATAAAAGGCAGAGATAGCGTTAATGGACTTATGTTGCCTATTTCTTTCACACTAAATTACCGTAAAAGACTATGTATTCCCCATACAGCTCATACAAGTGTGTTTTACACAGTAACGAAGAAGTAATGAATAGTGCGATGAGCAGGTCCATCTCAGTCCACTTCCAAATGAACTCTGGCGCAGCTCTTTTGAAGGATGAACGCAATGCAGACCAAAGACAGAATCAGCCATCATTTCCCCTCTGAATTTGCTTCGCTGTTTCAAGCTGCACACGCATTCATCATCTGTTCAAAAGCTCTGAATTGGTAATTATTAAAACAGATTCTTAAAAAAAAAAAATTAAAAAAGAGCCAGCGGCATATTTGAAGTCATTATAAAATACATACATCTCACTGCAAAAATCATTTTTGTTACATATTAATGTGTCTCTGTTTGCCTCTCAAGGCTGTGTGTTGCAAGAATTTCATGGTGCTTCACATCATGCAAGACTATGTTAACACAGGGCCTCTCATGGCTCATAGGTCTACAATATCACAGGTCTTTATAAACCAAGACAAATAAAGCCAGCCAAGATAAAACAGAGAATAGCATGATCAAGCGCAATGGATTTTGTCAGTTATTTTCACCAAATATACTGTAGGCCATAAAAACCATCTAATCAGTTGCGACGTTGTTTTTTCAACTTAAAAAAAGTAACAAACTCGAGTAACAAATATGAATTGACTTGGGACAACGAAAAAAGTAAGGCTTGCAAACTGACCTTGACTTGAACAGCAATGATTCAAAGTGTTATGGCTCAAAAATACCTATAAAATGAAAAATAGACATAGTGAGGTTTGTTTTCTTTTCATTATTTGATGTAAACCCCTAACAGGAGCTTAATCAGTGAGACCATACCTTCTGTGCTTTATTTTGAAAGACAAATGACTAGTATAAAACCTGGAGTTTTGCCTCATTAAAATTCACTTTGATCCCAGAATCAAGACAAAATAGTTGTACCTGCAGACCCAGGAATATCCACCAATTGATGTAATTGCTATTCTGTCTTACATTAATCCTTGTGTGCCTCCTGACTCTCTTTTGTTCACTGATGCTGTTGTCATTGGCAAAAAGTTACAAGGAAGGTGAGTTTATACGTTTATCTTAGCTGCTTCGAACCTATTAGCAAGTTAACAGTGTGAGACGTGTGATAAATTTCAAATTTTACTGTTTATTAGCACTTCTGTCTTATTTGTGTCTTATTAAATCATTCATATGCACAGTACTGTCCAGCATCTGTATCAATCAAATACTACATTATGAGTTTCTGATTTGTTAGTCGAAACATCCTAGCCTAAATCACCTACCGATCCTAACACAGTGGTGATATCATAAAAACATGACTAAACCTCAGAAAAAGGAAAAGAGCATAAATATACTGCACTTGTACACTGTACTGCAGGAGCAGACGAAATGACAAAATAGAGGCCCTCACTTCCTCACTCATAAGCCGCCTTACTGTGTATTCTGCATATTGTCCCACGCAACTATACAGGTTCGCCCACGTGGTCTGTAAGTACTAAGAGTGTAGGCCAACACACTCATGTTTCAATTTTTTTATGTTTTTATAGCAGTGAGCATCGTAAACTCGAAACATCATATGTTGAGACCGTCGTCACCCGTGGACCCCCTGCACTGGAAAGTGGTCAACTCTGAAGCTCTGAATTAGGACTTTAAAGGTAAATAGAACATAGCACTAGCCTAGCGACAGCTCCTAGCCAGGCCACAGATTCTAGCCTAGCTACAACTCACAGTCTAAGTATAGTTTATAAATCAAAATTTCAAAATAATTGGTAGCCCTTCCAGAGGACATTCTTCAGGTCCTGCATAATTAAACTCTTCAGCTTTTTAACAATTACGTGACAAACAATGGCACATGAGCGGTGCTCAGCACTAAAAGTGTACCAACCAGTGGCAGTTCCTATAAGACTACAGGTGTAACAATGTTTCACCAAGAAAAATAATACAAAAAAATCTTCATAACTATCACTTTTTTATTGGTGTGAAACAAAACAATGTGAAGGTTCCTCTCTTAATTTCAGCTCGTCAATAACGTTTTAGTTGTATACAGCTCTGGTCAAAAACGCAAAACAGCCCCACCTGCAACCGCGATGAAACAGAGAATTTCAATGAAACATGTTTCACTAGCGTCCCCATTCATTTCAATGTAAATCTTCTCAGACCCCGGCGGCTCATGGATTTTTGAGGTTTCAATGGACTCTAATGGTAAATAAGTCCCACCCATGAAACAAGTGACTGCCTACTGTGATTGGGTAATTTTCCACTTCAAAATGACTGACATAACACTGTGGCCAATCACCGCCTTTGTTTTCACAATTCTATTTTATGTACTGAGCACTGACCTTGTGAGACTGAAGCTTCATACATAACAAAACACGTAGCATATTATTTACTAGTATTGATTAATAATATTTCTTTTTATTTTAAATTGTATTATTCATCTACGAGTGCACAGAAGGAAGGGCATTAGCTTGTTAGCTTGACCACTTGATAGCGATCCCCACCACCACCCAGCCAAGCTGGAACTGGTGAAATCCTTGGAAACAAATCCCTGCTCGTATGACAGAGTGACTAACAACTTCACCAAGAAGACCAGGAGGGTAGAATTAATTTATGAGGTGAGAAAGAGGTTAGTTATGTTTTCTTGGGATTTAGAAATATTGTTAATGATGTACTGTTTAAGTAAACATTACTGTTATGTGTTATAATACTATAAGCTTTATAAGCACTTATAATACTTTTTATATTTTGTAGTCATTTAACATAACTATGAGGAGATTGAGGGAAGAGCAGAAGAGAGAACATGCATGAAAATGTGAGGCAGCAAAAGCAGAAAATTGGAAATACGAAGGGCAAGAAAATCAAGCAGCCCAGGGTGCACAGTGAGGTACTGAGTTTGTTTCACGGCGCGCACCGGGGATGAAAGGTGGTTTGTTTCACCAAAAATATTGACCAGGAGCCACCACTGGTACCAACCACTGCTTTAAATCACTTTAAAGAGACTGAAGGGAAACTGGATGAATCTTTGGAGTCTGGATAAAATGCAAATATGATGACAGAAATGTCTGCAATTCTGTTCTAGTGTGGAGAGTTGGGAAGATAGTGGTTATGTGTTGCAGGGGTGAGAGAATGTATTAAATACTAAAATTAAATATTAACTCTGACAGTTGCTTCAACCTCTTTTAGAAATAAATAGGACTTGGTTCAGTGTTCAGCATATAAGTAGATTTTACATTGTCTCATTATATGATACACATACATTTAAAAAAAATCACCATAATGCAGGAACTGAATTTTGAGGACCAAAACCCCTTGCTGGAACTATATTCTATGTTTTGTCTCTCCAGTTAAAAAGTGTTAATTACGACTTCTGTAAAAGTAATCAATAATATGTTAGTTGCGTATTTAAAATACTATTATACACCGCTAGCTAATGTTACTGTTATTAGCTACTGTCATCATGTTACCATCATTCTCACCTTAAGATTTAAGACCAAAATGTGAACCGAAATAAATCTTTATTAATTTTCCATCTTGATGAAATAGTAAGGAATCTAAAAACACATTAAAAGAAAAAGAAATACAGAAGTGACAAAACTGTAAATGGCATAAGAGTCTCTGTACTTTTTATAGTCTCTCTCTCTCTTTTCTGTCTCTCTCTATTTCTGTCTGCCTCTCTCTGTCTGTTTCTCTCTCTCTCTCTCATTCTTAGTTTTTCTGTCTGTTTCTCTCTCTCTTACTGTCTCTCTGTCTGTCTGTCTGTCTGTCTGTCTCTCTCTCTCTCAATGTCTTTTTTTTTCTTTCTCTCTTTCTATTATATCCAGTTTTTCTTTTTGATCTGATCTTTAATCTCTTTTCATACCACAACATTATACAAAACATTTTAGTGGAGCTCACGCTGTATTTGCTATAGTGTTGATCATCTATAATTGAAAAACTGATAATATATAACAAAATCTGCATCCTCTAGTTGTAGGTGAGCACTGCTACTGGGTTTGTTACCTTCCAGGTGTTTATTATTGGTAAGGTGTGTCCGGTTGCATTGACTGTACACACGCAGGCGAACTTTGAATGCATAGTGTTGGCCTTGGCTTTGATCTTCCCTTTGGTGTCTGCCTTTGAAGTTAGGAGTCCTAAACCAACATGAAGAGCACAGATCAGTCTTTGAAAGAAAATCAAGCAATAAGAAAGTAGAAAGAACAGAATTAGCCATAGAGCAAAAACCCAGCATGACAAAAGCAAACAGTAATATTTAATAGTGAATGTCTTGAAAAAAAATCACTTCTTACAAAATTATTAATTGGAAAAGATCAAATTGATTAAAAAAAAACAAAATTAAAATTAATGGCGTGAAAATGACTAAGTCTGTGAAGAAAAAACTGAAATCTTGACAGAAACACAACCGCATTTGTAAAAGGTGAATGGACACACTGGGTCACAAAATCCACAGACGCAGAAACTAGCAGAGAAATGCCTGCTGGCGATGAGGGGACTGTCCTTGTTAAGATTCCTTAAGTATGTGGTAAGAATGTAATAAAATGTTCAAAGACCTTTCACTTGGTATCCATTTGTCCAAAACACAGGTTCTGAAGTCTGCCGGAGGATGTGCCTTCAGCACCCTGGAGAGCAACCATGGTTCCGATACAAAAGTCTTCACTTTATTCATGGTTGGAAACTCTGCCTTCTGACATGTCACAACTGCAGAAATGCCTCAAATATATGATATCTTTGTCTGGAATGGTTTTTAATACAATGTCCACCAGCCTGTGGAAGAGAGCTGGTAAATAACGGAGTTTCATCTTTCATTAGACTTATAAAGAGGTGGAGAAGGTCGTCCTTCTACCTGGCCGAGGGAGTCAACACTACAAGTTGAAAGCAGAAACATTATGGCAGAAGTTGTTACAGAAAAAGAACATTGCTATGGTTATTCTAGTTTGTGGCTGTAGAGACATGAGCATGTGGGTCCTTTTAAAATGCTCCCTGATAATTGAAGCACATTGCGAAAAGGTTACATGGGAGGAAGAGGTCTCGGTGTCCTCTGTATCATTTGCTCTGATTTAAGTGCCCCACAAGGCCAGAGAAGAGAAGTGCAGTTTTGTCTTGCAGCAGATGGCAGAGATCAGCCATGAGCTTTGTCTGTCAGTCAAAAGAGCATGAACAGCTTGTCTATGATAGCTTTTGAGGTAGCCTTGTGAAGCAAAGTGACTTCTGGGGAGCCAGTGGAGTTGCTGACCGACATCAGTACTTGAGTACTCTGGGCAGATTTCAGCAGTGGCTCTAAAACATTATTCAAAGCTTTCAAATGTGACTTTGATGATCTGGAAGGGAAATGAGTGGAATGGTCCTGGGTATCTTCAGTGACATGCACTGTTATGCAGAATACTGCTGGGTGGGTTTCAATCTATCTCTAATGCTGGAGAAGGTGTTCTTGTGTCTTATGGGTCAAAAGCTATCAAAAGCTTTCAAATGGGGCGGCTGGTGGCCTGGTGGTTAGGGAGATGTCCCTGTGAAGGTTGGGGTTTTAAATCCAAGGATTGCCAGTGGCACCACTGAGATACCCATCCTTACACACTGTTCCCCAGGAACTGTGTTTCTGACAGCTCACTGTTGGTTTGTTCACACTTGACTATAAGGGGCAACTTTACGTTACTAAAGATGAAAGCGGTGTGGATAGTATGTCATAATATCAATCTTTTAAACACCAGCAGCTCACAAACATTGCTTGATTTGAGAGCCAAATCGTAGTGGAAGTTCTGTCCTCTGAGAAGCACACAAGTAATCAATCAGTCAATCAAATCTGCTTCCAGCCAGGCTTCAGGCAATTATCCATGTGATGATCCCCAGTGAAGTTTCCCTTCCTTTGATCATGTTAATGGATAGATACAGGAGTCTGGGAGGGTGCTCTTGGTTTGGAAGGTCTATGAAACCCAGAAGGTGTGACCATGATAACTTTGCCTATCCAACGATAGGTCCAGTGTAGGAGAATCAATGGCAGGAGTGTGCAGGAAACTTCCAGTTAGCCATGCTTAAGAGATGCTAGGTGATTATTGGCTTGTCCCAGATACTGAGGTGACTACCTTAGTACCTTGTTGCTGATGTTCTTTAACATGATGCTTGAAGGAAAGTCCTGTCTGGACTGTAGAGTAATGTTCTCCCAGTCTATCCATGGACAGCGTAGTCTCCATGCCTCTAGCAGCTTCAGTCATCTCACAGGAGCATTCTGAAACACAGCCCTCTTCAACGTCTGCTGGAGGGTGGAGAGAAATCTCAGGAAATCAGCTTCAGACTCAGGGAACTTTGATCTTCATTGAGAATTACTCTCGGGTAGCTGTCCCACCTTCTGGCACTGAGGTACTTTCTGTTTAATATCCTCACAGTTTATATCCAACATACTGTATGTTCTATTAAATAAAGCATTATACCTGGACTTGCCTCATGCTGAGCCTTAAAACTGCTTATACAGCAAGCTATACTATTTTGTTTTCACTGTTGTAAGACTTATGGAGGATACTATATGTGCAGAAAGAGATGTGGTCGTGTGTGGAGTAGTGTGGAAAGGAGCAGTTAGGTGGGTAATTGGTGGATTGTTCACACCTTTATTCCCACGCTATCTCTTTGTTCCCCATTTCCCACGGTACATTTTAGGAGACAGCCTGTACGTATGAGCATGCTGAGCCTGCTATATCATTATCATTATCATTATGTGCAATATCTTCTTATTATGCGCAATAATCTTTCCATGTCCAATATAATGTATGATTTTTTTATTGGGTGCCAGATCATTTAATTATGTGCAATATCATATTATGTGCAATATCGTATTATTATGTGCAATAATCTTACCGTGTAAATTCACTGTTTATGTCAATATTACTTATCTCCTACCTATCTCTGCTGCGTGCAATAACACACTCAGTATGGAAAACAATTCATAACCACTGTTTGTGCAACTAGTAAATCCCTCAGCTGTATGTTATTTATCTATAGAATAGATACATCTGCATTTCTATTTACTGTACAGCATTGTGTATTTCTTTTTGCAGTATTTTCTGCAGTTTTTATTTGCTTTTATATACTTTAGATTTTGTATTGTTCTTGTCTCTGGACAGTTATAAGATAATCAGCTTTCTCGATGATCAATAAGGTTTTCTGATTCTGATTCAGAGTAGACTGACAAAAATGATTAATTTGTTATATTTGCTTTCAATGTGTATTTACAAGAAGTATGATTTTTCCAAGCCCCCCTTCTATATATTATACAGTATGCCATATATATTTGTGTGAATCTGCATCCCTGCATATGTGTGTGTGTGTGGGGGGGGGGGGGGGGAACAGTGGTCCAAAGTTCTTTCTTTTTTTTTTTTTTTTTCCCCTGGTTTTAGCCTCCTTCCTGGCTGAGCCCCAC
>JBBJLR010000001.1:39996659-40015570 GCA_037577145.1 Brachypetersius gabonensis | reverse complement strand
AAGGCTTCTGATTGGTCACCAATGCTATACGGTTTAAGGTTATATCGCCACCTGCTGCCTTGGCATGCTCTTGACAGCGTTTTTTGCGATTGCGTGTGGATGGAGATATTTTTGAAAACGTGCTCGTGTGGACGCAATTTTTTTTAAAAACGAAAACGGAAAATTTCCGTTTTCAGAAATACCCATGTACGTGTGGACATGGCCTTAGACTCAGCGTGGTGAAATGTGCCGTGGGAGCTGATGGGTGATGGTCCACGTTCTCTGTTAACTGGAGCATTTAAGGGTTCCCTTACGACGTTACCTTCAGTCACCGATGCTCTAACTGAGGAGCTGTATTTGACCCTGGCTGTGTTAGAACCAGTGACTGAAGGCTGTGCCACAATATTGCGCTGCCCAGCCTGTACCGCCCCTGCAGGACACACGCGTTCGAATGTTTCATAGCTTCTATATGTTAATCATGGTGAAACCTCACAGATCTGTCTGTTAATGTAAACATTATTTGAAACATATGTTTAAGTCTTTAATCCACGTCTGGAAACTAAGCTGCAAAAAATGTTTCATTTTGAATGTGTTGTTTTTGTGATGTCACAATAAACAATGCATTTACATAAATAAGCCTAATCAGCCTATGACAGCTCAGCTCTGCTCTTTAATGTTGGAATCATGAGGAGCGTTTAAGCCTGTCTTTTTTTTTTTTAATTCAGGAGGAGAGCTTATGTAAATATAAGAGTCTTAAAGGTCCAGTTACTAAATAAGCCTGTTCAAATGTAAGAGATAAAAAAGGGGTAGGAAAAAATTTATAATGACTGGATGAATAATGCAAATGAATTGAAAGCTGTTAAAAGTTAGGAACGTTTTTAGTTGTGTGTGATCAAAGGAAATGTCTTTAGAAATGCTTTCTATAGTGCTTTTCAAAACTCCTGACACGTAAAAGTTTGCGTAGTTTTTAATACAGTCCTGTTAATTGACAGGCATGTTGAAGACCACTGCTTAACTAGGGAACCCGTCAAACTGTGCTGGACAGTGACCCTCTATTCATACAGTCATGGAATAAGTAGCCCGTCATCTTTACTGTGAATATATATACTTTACTATGAGTATAACTGCAGCAAATCATTACTTTTCATAACATTCATTTAAGCATCACTTTATTATAAGGAGCTAAATAGATAGGTTAGTGTTTTACCTGGCCAGGAGTGATTCTGCTCTATTTCAGGATTTAGAGTGATGTCTAAGGAGAATAGAGCTTCAAAGACACATTCTAGTAGCTTTCACATCTTTACTTAACCACTTGAGATAAAAGGTATAAAAGTGAGTCTGAAGAAGGCAGCATTCAGATTGTAATTATTCTCCATAAAATACAGTTCTTCAATACAGAGAGCTTAAAGAATTATTTTGTGTGTATAAATTTGCTTTCATATCAGAACATGCACTTGAACGTAGCCAAAGATGATGTTTGTACAGGATGCAGGTTGGTGGAATATTTTGAAGAAGTGCTGAACAAATTTACACACCTTCAGATTAAAAAAAATCTCATACAAATCAAAGGTGGCTTCGCTTGCTCCTGAAAGTGGCTGGAGGGTGCAGCCGAGGCAGTGGCAGGCCAGGAAGGAGCAGGAATAGTGAGCACACTCAAAACACTGAAAACCTCTACCCCTTGTTTTTGCAGTTTACTGGAGGAATGTGTGCGCTTGGCCTGTAGCGGCATATCTAAGCTTTCAGCCCTCAGGCTGCTTGTCAGCCCGGCTGACTCGTGCCAAATAATTTAGGGCCCTACAAACAACATTTATTAATCCGCTAAGAAAGAAGCGCACACAGCACAGACGCTGGCCGTGGGAGTTTTGTATATTTACTTGGCTGTTCTGCCCAGCATTCTTTCACCACCTTGGGTTTCTCCGCTCGCCTCGACCTATGATGGTATGAGGTCTCAGTTTGAGCGATGATCATGTATTTGTGTGGCTTGAACGCATGGCCTGCACTTCTGACGTGTTGACAGGGTCAGTTAAATGCAGAGGACACTGCTGAACAAATGAACTGAACGGAGGTTCCAGTCACAGAAACTGCTTGCTGAAGTCCTGGACCTGTTGCATATTCAGCCTCTTGCACTGCTGCCATTGTTGTCATTGACTTTGGTCTAAAATCCTAATATGTCCAGGTGGGAGGGTGATCAGTGGTCTTTATTTCTTAAATAACTAGAGAGTTGAGGGAGCGGGATGTGGATTATGAGCAATTTGTTTGCAGAGAACACCTGGAGAATGCAGACATGTCTATCCTCATTAGTGTCATCCGCACATACACAGGCCTCTGTCTGTTAACAAAGGAGCTCCACATTGCTCTTAATCAATGTCAGTTAGGCCTGTTTTGTATGGAATTCATCTGCCAAAATGCTAAATGACCCAACAAAACAAAGGTTAGATGATTCCTGCTGAACTTCCATTGTAGAAGTAAACTGAATATAAAACAGATTAGCCTTTGTGTTTCTGGGCCTGCATGTATTTTTCATTGTTGGGCTGTTCTGTGTTGCTGCAGAGCTTTGGCCTCTACATTTTGTGCTGTGATGCTAGCAGACATGACATTCCTGACTGGGTCCTGAAAATGCTCTTTGGACCAAAGCCCTCAACTTCCTCTCTTTAAAAATTGAATGTCACTGCCTGCCACTGCGGAGGTCTGCCCTTTTGACTTACTTTTTTCTCTTCATCCAGAAAAAGGGACATTGGAGGCTAGATTCAGTTTGTTGCAAACGGAGGTTGTCCTGGGTAGTCAGGGAAGACAAGCGAAAATGTTTGCCTCCCCTGAAGCTTCTTTTGCTTTGGGGAGTAGTGGGAGTCCTTGGAGTGAATAGGAGGATAGTGGGGAAAAATTCAGGACTCTTCAGAGGTTGTCGTTACAAGACCCCAGGCAAGAAAAGCGGGACTGTGACGAAAAAAACTCCCTTGTTTGAATAAAGGGAGGAGGAGGATGCTTCCGGGCAGAACTTAACAGCTTGGCTGGAAAAACCTGCAGCTTCCTCAAGGCGAAACCGGGAGCAGCAAAATGAATTTCTCCTGTTTGTGTTCATGATCTGCATATTTTTCCCTTTCTTTTTGCGCACTCCTGCTGTTGTTTTTTGAACTACCTGTAATGGTGTCCATGCAAAAAATCCATTCTTTTCACAGCAAAGTAATTAATAGTTACCTTGGATGCAAATTAGCAAAGGCTTTGTCTTTCAGGAAAGCCTCCTGCCTGGAGGTCAAGCAGGTGCCACTGTGGTGCACGGCAGTGGAATAAGGGCTCACGTGGTGGCTAATGGGAAGAGCTGTAATTTGATGCCATGCAGAGATACGAGGAAGCACTGTAATTGAAGCATTTTACTTGTGCTTTGACTTCACTGAAGTTGAAAAGCTTGTTGTTTGTTCATATCTCTTGTAGGTTTGTGTCACACTTGAAAATTATACATATATATATATATATTTATATATATATATAAATACACACACACACAAACACAAACAAAATATATATATTAGTGGTGGGCCGTTATCGGCGTTAACGTGAGACTCTTATCGGGTGATAAAAAATATCGCCGTTAATCTATTCACAAAGTTGGGTTGGGAGCTGGGTCTGTACTGCGCGAGCTATGATGACTTTCACCTTGATATTTTAGCGCGGATGTATACCTAGCCAAATTGCACTGTAGGGGGCAAGAACGAGTCTTCAAACCTGTATGTATGCCTACTGTGCAACAGGGACGTCACTAGGACGGAAAGACAAGGGGGGCTTACCAAAACCTTTCCTTTCACTTAAGGAAACAAGTAAAGTTAAGGAGTGAACAGTTATGGACACTCATAATATTGTTCTGTTGAACTGAGTACAAACGGCGCTACCAAAGAAATATTACTAAACGGGCTCCGGTTGCTACTCGCTAACAAGCAGCGCCATGTAGCTTCGCCTGGGTCCTAATGCCTGCCTTCTACCTATAGCAGCTTCAGCAGCCAGGACAGCATTTTAATTCAATACTGATAGCTAGACTTATTATTTTTTATTTCAATTAATAGTCTTGTTTCTTTTTGTGAAGTGCATATCTGCGCTCAGTGATATCTTGTATGAAATGTTTGGATATATAATTTAAAAATAGTATAAAGACTATATATTTAGGGTGGCTTGGGATAATTTGGGGTGGGGGGCTTCAGACCTTCGACAGAATTCAAATGAGCCATTTTAATCTAGATTAATTCCTAGATTACAGTGGGATTAATCTGGATTTAAAAAATTAATTTATGCACACCCCTAATATATATAGGGAATTGAGGCCACATTTTTTTCTCTTTATTTATCTGTCGAAGTCATGGTAGTGGTAGGCGTCCAGGCGTCTCTGGAAAAAAAAGATGTTTAGTTCTTCAGCAAGACAGCGTGTGGTATCTCCCTATAGGGCATTAATATTAATAGGAGTTTATTGTTTGTATGTGGGTTTTATAAAATGGTCATCTTATCCCTAAACCCACTAATGGAACTGTCATAATCTCCTCAGAACCCAACAGAATCTGGTTTCCTTTAACTTGCCATTTTGCTGGTACATGTTTGTAGTGTGTTTGGCTCAGGAGAAGTGTCAAAACAGAACCACGCTTTTAAAAGATGTTCTGTACCCAGTCTCTGGGAATGGAAATCTAATCTCAGCAGCTATATACGACTTCTCCTGGAGTGTACCATGGCTCAGCGACTTGAAACTGCGCTCTTCTTCCAAGGTGGCTCTTTGCTTGGACGTTTCAGGGAGGTAAGGGACCACAGTAACGTCTCTGTCAGTGATGTTGAAAGACGAGGGCTCTGTGTGTGGCACGGACCACCAGGAGTATGTTTATCACATGAGCCTCATGCCAGGTTACTGGCAGACGTGTTTGGCCGGACCCGCACTGGCTCGAACCTCCTCACCCTGCTAAGTGACCCAGGACCAGCCTGGAGAGCCTGGCTTAGTTACTGAAGGATCGGCTGTTGACAGCAGCTATTCGTGGCCCTCACCCCCGTGGCAGAGGTGAAAAAGACAAGGACGTAGCGCCTAAACATCAATTCACAACCTTGGACTCTCTCTTTCTTTTTTTTTTACTCTCACCTACACATTTTCTTTTACACATTTTGCAAGGATTTAAATCTTTGATTCCATTTAAAATGTAAATGATTATCAATACATCATTAAATATCCGATTTTAACATACAATATTACAAAAACAGTGTTATTTGAGCAAAGCCATGAAGGAAACAATTTAGTTCCCCAAAGAATCGTTTTTAGAAATGTGAGATGTGTATCTTTTATGCAAAGAATTTTTCACACTTTTACGATCCACTGAAAGGTTGCAAAATGGTTCTTCTATGGTGTCATGCAAAGAACCCTTTCTGGCACCCTTAGATTTAAGAGTGTATACTGAATACACAAATGTAACTACAAAAACTATTGAAACAGTAGTGAATAATAAACGATAAACACTGCCAAACCATTAGAGCCATTATCTACCATAATTCTCCTCTCTGCTGCCTCCAGTATCTGGGCCTGCTGACCTCTGTCACATGCGTTTCTGGTTTTACTGCCTTTTGGAAAATAGCCCAGTAGTTGACCAAAAATGAAGACATGCTTACTGAATATTATTTTAATCCGCTCTAACATTCCAAAACAGATGAAGTACTGTCATCTTCATACTGCTCAGTGGTAATCGGCACTCCCATGTTTGGTCAGTGTTGGAACATGATGCAGATCTTGTATCCATAGCAGTGCAAACTGTGGGCGTTGTGCTGTGCAGCTGTGATCACACCCAGCACATCTGATCCCAGAGGCCGAATATATGGGCTGCTGTTGGGAGCCGTGTGCTGCACTCCCAGCAGTAGCTATACACACACCCAAGTCATGGCACACCAGTGTTGTTTAAGCAATTTTCCATTGCTTGTTTATCCTTATCCAAAGTATTTAAGTGGATCAGTGCAGGGGTCCAGAGCATGCACTGTTTTAGGGGATACAAGTTTAAGGCCAGTAAGTAGCACATATCTGATGTAACTCTTGCAGGTTGCAAGACTGATGTTGGTTGAGAAAATCGCAGTCAGTTACTGTCCTGTTACTCATGGTGTTATATAGCCGCTGCCGGGCGAGGAGGATTTCACCAGGCAACTCGATGACCTTCGCGAAGAAGGAAGTGTCCCTTGAAATCTATGGGCCTTTATTTACTGGGGAGCTGGCTGCATTCCTCAGAGGCAGATTCTGGGAAAGACACACATTACACACACACAAATGCACCTCCGTGCATGCACAGGCACTTGTAGAATGTGCATATACAGCCGAAGTGTATTCTCTCCCCTCTGAACACACACACACACACACACGCATTGGTGATAAGATGGGCACACAGTTAGTTGAAACACCAGGCCCCATATCAATAATGTGTGTTTGCACTGTAAATAACACTTCATAATGTTGCTGGGAGATTGAAGTGTTGCAAGGTTCAGGGTCATTCTTGTTTTCAAAATTGCTGCTCCCTGTTGAAATGATACTATACAGTAGACTGAAAAAGAGACAGTGCATTACACAGCATGAATAGCTGGATTGTACATGTATGCTTTTTCATTCTCATTCCAGATAATGTTTGACACATACAGTCACTTCTAATTGCCCATGGAAAAGTTCTACTATTACTTACTGTTCTCTACCCTCATTAGCTCAGCAGTGGAACCGTAGCTTAATGTATAGTGACCTTTTTTTTGAATAAGCAGAAACAGGCATTTGTTTCGGACATTCCCTTTAAGTTCCCTTGTAGAAATCTGCTTTGAAATTGTTTCAGCTTCATAAATATTTGTTTCTCTTTGATCCTTTCTCAGATGAAAACTGGGATGACGACCAGCTCTTGGGATTTGAGCCGTGCAATGAGAACCTGGTTATGGGCTGTAACATCATCGATGGGAAGTGTGAATGTGACAGCGTACGAACATGCAACAACCCATTTGAGTTTGCCAGCCAGGAAGCTTGTCAGACTGCCTTGAGGAAAATCGAAGGTACACTCACCCCCTCTTTCTCCCCCTCACCGCGCCAATAACTAACTCAGAAGCCCGTGCGTGCATGGTCATGTTTTAAAATACAGCATTCAGAATGTGGCGTTGAGCAACATCAAACTCCACTGATGCGTGTCAGGCTTAAACCATGCATTTGGACAACCCCCGGCTACTCGATTCAGCGAGTTCACCCAAATAAACATTACAGAGCTGATTAATGGTCTTGGAGGGAGCCTATTATTCGTCTCCTGTCTCAGGCCAAGCGTTGTGTGTCTCATTTCAAGAAGCACGCCTTTTGAGGATAAATGGTATAATACATACTTCTGCCATGCTAAATGATCTGTGATTAACTTGGTATTTGGAACAGGCATCTTTGTTAGTCCTGAGATGATCAGGGAGGAATCAACTAAGCAATAATCTCCTACCATAGCTTTAGGAATAATCTTACCTATCATCTACCTCAGGGAATTCATCCAAAATGTATTCTGATGGATCAGATTTAGCTGGAAGGAAATGTTGTATTCTGTCACACTGCGTCCATTTACACTTTACTACATTTGTCTTAGTTTTCTTGTCTCTTCTCCTGTAATTATATTAATCTGAATCAACAGTTTATTAACTAATTACTCTCACAGTTTGTCAGAGAGTGGTACCCAGAGCATGTCTACCTGACTGCAGATTTGCTCTTGCTCAGCCACGGCATAACAACTCCCTTGAAGCCAAACATTTTTTTAATCTTATTTTGATACGGGCCTTTCTTCTGCTTCTTCCTTTGCAAGAGGTGTGGTGGGAAGAGTGAATGTTTCTCTTTCCTCCTTTTTTTTTCATGTCCATGTTGTTTATATGACAAGTTTCTTGAGACGTCTGTGATTAAACTAACAAATGGCTTTATTTACCCGAAGCTGATAAGGCTCCTTATAGGGCTATCAGAATGCAAATGTTGCGAAGAAGAATGTGCTCCCTGATGGATACACACTGCATTCCCCGCATGCGCCTGTATGTTCAGCCCGGACTGGCAGCACACTGGCAATTAAGCTGAAAAATATATGCTTGTTATCGCAACAGTCCTAGCAACGGGTGATGGCCCTTGTTGTTTTATTGTGGCAGGTGTACTTACGTCGGCCCGGTGGTAGGCTGTGGTTCTTTTAAAGCTTTCCCTCCAGTGTTTTGTCTTAATAATAGGCAGCTGTTACATTGTTTTGACTGATTTGGTTTTGAAGTCCTTGTCTGTCGCACAATTGTCACTTGTTTATTGTGATGTTGCGTCTAGGTTGGACCGCTGTGTGCAGTTGTCACATGTGTGGTGATATTGTTTGTAGCTTTGGTTGTTGTTTTGCTGTGTGGTTTGTGGCTTTGTGTTGCTCTCTCTCTCTCTCTCTCTCTCTCTCTCTCTCTCTCTCTCTCTCTCTCTCACGCTCTCTCTCTACATATATATGTATTGGTCCCTGTATGTTGTTTTTCTTGTAAATTAAGAATTCAATTTCCCACCAGCACCAGGCTATCAAGCCCATACAGTATACTCACTCGCTTGTCTTTAATAAGCCATGTAAAACTGCCCACCTTTACCAGCAGCCCCATAACATAATGGGCTTTTTCTTGCTTGTGAAAGTGCTTCATTTTTTTGGCACGTGCATGAAAGTGAACGTGTTTTTCTCTCAGTAAAACCTTCTTGCATCTGTTTGTGCTCAGTGTGCCGAGGGCTTGTGGGGGGCAGATTTTTGCGCTTTTGTAATGGTATGCACTCAGTGGTTATCATTTACATAAGAAAAACATTACTGTCGTGATCCATCAGCTTAGCCCATCTTTTTGCACTTGGAGTCTGAAGACATAGTGAGATCTTATTGATTTTACATTAAACAATTGCTTCTGTCACACAGAACTGGAACCTTCTGCATAATGCGATTAAACTCCATCTCGTACCCCTACGTCCGCTCTTCATTGCGTTCCTGACAGCAAAGGGGAGGAAAGAGACAGAACTGCATTTAAACGACTGCACATGCAACCAAGTGGGAGCAGGCTGAAATGTGGGCTCGTTTTTAAAGGTCATTCACCCTGTCTCATCGGGGAAAAAAAGACTTCCGTCATGGTGGAGGAATGTAATGCATTTACAGGGATCCTGCACATGCAAGGGCGTATGCTGAAGAGAGCGATAATATCTGTGGTGAATCAGTGTGTGATGTTTTGGAGAGGTGCTCTGACCTCTGGATTCTGTGTAGCCTGTAATAATTCTAAGAATTAAAATAGGAAAAAAAAACACCTAAAAGGGCAGAAGGGCAGACTGATAATGATGTTCCTCAGCTTTCTTCAACAACCTTCTAATGACACCGGTTTTCTACCAGACCATTCCTGCTACAGGAAATCAATCCTCAATAAAACTGGAATAATATGTTGACCTTTGACAGCTAACTAGATATTCTCAAGGTATGAAAAAATGTCAACGCAGTAAATCACAGTCAGACGGTGGACAGTAATGATTGACCTTAAGAGTTAAGTCATTCTGGTGCAGAGATAGAAATGTATTTCCAATAGATCACATGGAGATGCCAGTCAAGTTTTTCATCTTCACCTTTTTGAGAAGATGCCATGCCGTAATGAGTCAGCATTACTCAACCATGCATGATTGCCAACTTACAGAGGAGAACAAGAAACAAGAGGGAGATAATGGTTGGAAATAGAATGGAATGGGAATTTATGTATCCCGTGCATGAATTCAGTCCAAATGAAGGGCATGAGGAACTTATTTGACTTTAGACTTTCACTTGGGTGATTGAGTGACTGCACCTCTTTTACTATTCAAAACAGGTCCTTTTGCAGCACCAGCCAGGGCTGTTGTTCACACACGTTTTGGGACCCTGGCGACGAGAGAATTCCTGCTAGCATTTTGACCTGGCTTGGGAAGTACCGCGAGTAATAAGAGGGCCATGGGAAACCACTCTTAAGTGCTGGAGAGGGTCTGCGCTTGAAATTAACATGGAGGTAAATGGTAGTCTTCCAGTGACCCAGTTCAGCCTTCTGACCCGTAGGTTGGGGTAATTCTGTAAGCTACTGGAACTACTTTTAGAAAGCGACTCCTGATAGGGGAGAGATTAGGAACACACTATTTGCTTTTGATATTAAGTGAAATGTAGGTCTGGAAAACTTTCAGATAAAAGCAGAAAAACAGAGACAGGAATAGCACATCAGCGTCTGTGCGTGTGAGAGAGAAACTACCTTTTAAAAGCCAGACTGTGGACAAGAGCTACAGATAAGAAGAGGGAGTCTAGGGGGATTGAAATATGAGACGTGAGTGAGAGTCCTTTTTTAAGGGAGAGCGAGAGGCAGGAAGTTTTGTTCTCTGGGAGTATGCTGTGCTGTGAGTGTTGGTTCCTCTGACCCAGCTAGGCCAAAGCACATTAAAGGAAATGCCTAGCATTCCTGCCGCAGAGCCGTGTCTCTGACGCTCTGGCAGGATTACAGTGAAGAATATTTGTTCTGGGGAGCTGGCCATGCTAATTGCAGGCCCTGTTGTGTGTGGGGAGAGAGCAGGCGCTCATGCCAAAAGCAACATGTTTCTGTTCGGCTCAACAATGTCCTGTTTTCAAGGAGAGAATGGAGGGGGGGGGGGCACGGAATGCATAAAAGTACTGTACTTTTCATTTCACTCTCGTCCTGTGAAACTGTGCGCTCAGCGCATAATTGATGAGGCCTGAACCGCGCTGATGTGAACTGTTCCCAGAGACCTGAAGGCTACAGTGGGACATGCAGAGACAGTTAAAGCTTCATTAAAGTTTAAAGATGGTCTTTCCTGTTCATTGGCGTGTACATTAATTGATTATTTGTGGGGGCAGAGTGTAATTAATCTTGGTGGCTATTGAAAGCTCTGTAAACAGATCCTCGGCATTCCTGCTGTGTGTTATTTTCTCCTCCCCTGGCTTTGGCGAATGAGAATGTTTGGGGACATCTGTCTTTTCAGCGTGAGCGTGCTCCACCTCCTCCTCACCGGAGCCAGAGATTTAGAGCCACTGCGGCTCCCTGAACTTGCTCACATCAGTTTGTCTGGGCAGAAGGACACGTCAAACTAGGAGGAAACTAAAGAGGGAGCTCTTTGGAAACAAGTGATAATGAGATGTAGTTTGGCACATTTACAGGGATGTCTTGACCCCCCTGTAAGCCCACGGCGTTGTCAAAGTTTTCCTCTACTCTCCTAAAGCACAGAATTAGTAATGTTATTATGCTGCCATTGATTCCATCACCCCAGATAGTTGCAGTCTGGGCCAGAGAAGTAGAGCCTATTAAGCAGAACTTCTTCAGAGCTTATCATCTAGAAGATTAAGTCAGGTTCAGTTAACTTTTAAATGTATCTTGTCTGAGAGCATGGAATGAACAAATCTAGTAGCACCATGATTTAATGTCTGCTTATTAATGGCTTTTGACATTTTCTTCATTATGTTTCCAGTACACTATGCAAGTTTTTCTTCTGGAGCTAAAAAGTTATTTTTCTCTTTCTCTTTTTAGCTCCAGGTCTACAGACCTGCACCAGATTGATAACCTATTTGCAACAATACTACTGACTGGTGCTGTATTGGGCTGTTTCCTGAGTTCTCAAGAGAATGTTAGAGCTTTTGGCACACCATCACTTAGCTTCCTCAGAGGGAACAGCACAAAGGGTTGCAGTGTGATTTGAACATCCACTTAACTCATTTCAAAGCACTCAGCACAGATTGCCTCCACAGCCTGCAGTTCCCCATCATCACCACTCTCCAGAATGCTGCTAGGTCTGATGGCAAGCAAGGAAATATCTTGGGGACCAGAGTTTTCCTGCTTCAGTTAAAAAGGGCTTGCTCCCAGAATCTTAATGAAGTCAGCTGCTGTGGAATCCGAGAGTGACCTGAATCAAACACAAAATGACCCGGTCATGGTTCTACTTGAACCCAGGGGCACTGTGTCCTTTGTATACGGCGCAAAGTCAATCGAATCAAATTATCGGAAGTCTCCAATTGCAATGTGGCAATTTTCCAATAATTAGCATTGCCTCACAGTTTCACAGCCAGACCTCAGGGGTCATTATTCTGTTTACTGAGATAATGCTATTGGCAGCTTCCCTGGAGTGGAAGTACGCAGGCCACAGACCGACACAAGCATATCCAGATGATGAGATGGTTCTGCCAATCCGGCTCACGTCAGCTGCTTTGAAACTTGATTGTGGTAATCCAGAGCAGATAGTAGTCAGTACCACTGACCTGCACACATGCTTTAATCAGTCCGATAATGGCCCATCTTTGGGTTAGTGCAGGATAATGACCAGAGGATTATCAAAAGGCATTCATTGAAACTGCCAGTTGTGGGTTTAATTAGGGTTTTAGAGGAACTTCTAAAGGGCTTTGACATAAATGTTCCTTGACATGCTCCTGTACCTCAATGTGTTGACATATATAGGTTAGGAAGGTTCAGTTAGGCCCGATTGTCAGAGACGGCACAGTAACACACAGCATTGTGGTTTAGTGGTGCACCCTGACACAAAAGATAGGGGAAGTTTACCTAAAATAGGGCTCTTGAAAGGTTGACATTTAGTCCAGTGATTGCCCGCGACGATTGCCCTCCTTTCCCTTTTGTTCCCTATGATTGCTACAAAACTGGTGTTTTTGTGATAAGCTCACTTTCCTTCTAGTTCTTCCTTCAGGCCAGAGATTACTAAGCGGAGGTGTTTGAGTGAATGATTTAAGATAAAAAAAAGGCAAGTTTTGCTGGTATTTTTGAAGGCCGAGGACATGCTTTATTTGTGTGCCAGGCAGTCATTGACATTCTGGGGTTCCTGGGTACGTCTGCAAGTAATGGCTGGTTCTAACGGGGTAGTGCAACCTGCTGATAAAAATATCGCTCAGTCGAGATTGGGCGAAAGTGTCCTTCCCACCATATTGGCTTATAGCTGTATTCTGGCTATCTAAGTCTAAGACAGGGGTATTCCATAAACAGGTGTGTGTCTTTCCAGCGGATTAGCCGAGTGGTCATTATAGTTTTGTCACTAGCAATGTATAAAATGGAGGCATGGTGTGTATTAGAAGTCTGTGTGGCTTTAATCTGTGAATGACCTTTGCGGATTTGCAGTTAACCTTTTGCTGTCGAAGTCTCTGCTTTAAGTCACTGTGAAGGATCTGGATCTCTGAGTAAACACTATCACAATTAAAGCATCTTTGGAAATAATGAAAATGTCTTTTATGAGTGACATCATTTGTTTGTCTCTTTACACACTAATGCGTTCTCTGCATGAGTCACTACTCAATACAGGGTAGAGGGCTGCACATCTATTGTTGGCCGTTATTGTCAGCTTGCTCGTGAGGAACTGGATGCTTCGGCTCTCAGAGTTGATTACAGATAAAAGCTGATGCAGAGGCTCTGTGATTCTCCCATTGGCCTTTCCTAGTTGATCCCATTTAGCTAAACCTCAGTGTGGAGCTGGCATTTTAACACTTTTACTAGGGTCAACCCGGCGAGTTTTTAGGCCTTTTTTTAATGGCAACCCCTCGAGAGGCAAGGTGACGGATGGATTGCGTACTCCGAAGTGCTTCTAGCATGCAATCTCCTGTCAGCCCTCAACAACTCTGCAGAGGTCATCCCGGCCTGTTTACTCTGTACATATGGCAGGGTGAGGCCGCACGCATGTTTGCGCTTGTTTTAATAAAAGCACGTGTGTGGGTTATGAGCGTCTGTGTGGGTTTGAATTTGAAAGAGAAAACTGGAGCTTTTTTTGTCTTCTTTTTTTCCCTCTCACATCGTTTAATTCGGCAGCCAAAGCACTAAGCAACTCAGAGAAAAAAAAGGGGAAATGTGCAAAACAAGAGCTTATTGTTTGTTGACTGTGGAGGACCCCGGAGGGTCATGTGGTGTTTTGACTGGCAATCGCACTGCAAGAGAGAGAAGGAAAAGTCAGAGAAAGACACTTGTCTCATTGCAACAAAATTTCACCGCAGGATGAAAAATAGAGACAAATTGATGTGCGTCTGCGCATGAATGTACTCATTCTTGAGACGAGGAAGGAAGACGCGCCAGAACGTAGGCGCTCTGATTCCGACACAGAAAAAGGAACTTTGTGTGTCTGTGACGCTACAAATAGACAACAGGCCACACATTTAGATATTATGCACTTCACTGGAAACGTGGTTTTAGGGATTAACCCTTTAAAGTCAATGCAAAAAGCTATTTCTGCATTTGTCTATTAAGCTATTTCTGATCTATTTATTTTTTATCTGATCTGGTCTTTTTATTCTCCTTCTTTCTCTTCATCTGATTCTGAGACATGAAAAGGAACTTTGTGTGTCTGTGATGCTACAAATAGACAACAGGATGCATATTTAGATATCAGACAATGTGGCACAGCAATTAACGATGCATGGTGATGCTTTTCACAGTGGCAATTGTGAAAATGAACGAATCGTGAAAACTCCTCTGGAAGCATATAATGGATCACTTGCAAGAAGATTGGTTATATAAGTTTAATAAGAACCACACAGCCAATATCTGCCAAAATATTCTCAGAATTGGGGGTCCTGCGTTTGTCAGTGCAAAAAGCTATTTCTGATCTACAGTAAAGAACACCTGTATAGTGAAAAAATGCATTGTGGTAAAAGATGCCTACAAATATGCCCCCAAAATGCTCCCAAAACACTCTCATTTTAAACTCATTGATCTTAAAAAAGATTACGTTAATAGCTAAAGAATGTCTATTTATTCTTCTTCCTCTTCTTGTTCTTTACTAGAAAAACACTTTAATAGAAATACGAGTCATGCATCAGTCATTTCTGAAACTGACTACATGTTTCTTACTGCTAAAAAACAGCTGTCTGTACCGTCTTTTTATTCAGGACACAGCATTTTTTTTTTGCAGAAACACAGCACCTGACATGGCTTTCTAGGTCCAAAATTCTCTAGATTGACCAAAGTCAACAAAGCATGAATACTAGTGCTCTTGCAAAAGCAGGATCAAATTGGTTTCCTGCACACTCAGTAATCACAGAATCACTTTCAGACATATTCATGTACATCACACCCTAGTTACCTGTTTCAAAATGTAATGGCTTGTGGAACAAAACTGGATTATTTTAATAAAGGGAGTCAATATCATCACATACATTCACCGCAACAATTGAATGAGGAGGCGAGAGGGTGCGTCTTGACACCCACAATGTTATTTTGCCTTATTCTTCATTCTGTCCCTGTAGATGCATTTCTTTCTTGGTATTGTAACCAATTTTCTGGCCATTGTTACCGTTTTTCTAACAGTCTTTTTTAGTGCCTCAGGAGCACTGCCAAACCAGCAGATGATGCAGAAGGCCACAGAAGTTTGTCAGTTAGTTTGTCACTGTAATTTGTTTTGGAATGTAATTCATTTTAATATTTAATTAATATTTTCAGCAGAAAAAATATGTATATGATTTTCTGCAAAAATATAAAAAATAAATATGTCTCTATAACCAAAATCAATTTTGAGACCCAAGATCGTCGAATCATATAGTGTTTGTAACAAATTGACATGCAGTTGATTGTCATATCTGGTATTAGAGATAAATGTAACAGTGGTGTAATAGGGTTTGTGAGCACCTGCAAATTAGATGCAAAAATACACAATGTTGTTGAGAGCGAGTTAGAAGTGAATGAAGACTATTTGGAAATTGTGAAGAAAGGCCTGTATTGGAAGGAAACAACTGATAACAGTGTAGTTGGAATTGAGTGTTGTGCTGAGCAATGAGTTTTGAAACAGAGAGCTCAGAATTGAAAATCCTTTATAAAAACAGTGCACAAACTATTATTGACCTTGAGCACCACTTGAAGAAGAGGTTGCAGAGTGTTCAGTGGTTAAAGAAGCCTCCAGTATCTTTACAGAGTGAGAGA
The DNA here is from genome assembly GCA_037577145.1 of Brachypetersius gabonensis. Taxonomy (NCBI): domain Eukaryota; kingdom Metazoa; phylum Chordata; class Actinopteri; order Characiformes; family Alestidae; genus Brachypetersius; species Brachypetersius gabonensis. The sequence continues at coordinate 39,999,703 of JBBJLR010000001.1, read as the reverse complement.
AAACACTGGCACAGCCATCAGCGATGCATTGTGATGAGTGAATTGTGAAAACTCTTCTGGCAGCATATAATGGATCACCTGCAACACGGTTAGTGGGAACCAAACAGAATGTTCTCAGAATATTCTCAGAATTGGCGGTCCTGCATTTGCATCAGTTATGTATGTGAGTTTTTTCCTTAATCTGTATCCGCTTAATCCTTACTAGTGTCTTCGGTGCCTGTCCCGGGATGTGAGGCAGGGTCTCACTCTGGGTGGGGCCCCAGACCACCACAGGGCCTTAATGTGCACATTTGTGTTTTAAATCAAATTGGACCAGATAGTCTGGTGCTTCAGTATTGTCTGTCCACATCGTTATAATGACTCATGGCACACAAGACATGTCCTTGAGCTTGAAAAGCAGAGTGCTCTACATCAATGGCATGATGTGCATAATTGTTTAAAAAAGGCTTTCCTCCCTGTTTTTCCAGAATCATAATCACACTAACAGGCTAATGGTTACGTGCATTACGTAACTGAATATTTGTCGCAGATCTCTCTGGGAGAACATGTTTGGGCTTATCGTCTGGAATGCGTGGCATTGCAAAGCTCCTTCAGTCGAGTTCCCTTTTCAAAGCTGGATTCATTCCTCCTCTCTCTCACCCTTGTCCTCGTTCTTGTTATTTGCTCTTTCCTTCTCGGATGGTCTTGTGCTTTCTCTCACCATTCCTGAGCTTTCTGTCCCCTTTTCTGCCTCATTACACATGCATTCACATGCACACACAGACAGTGTACCTGCAGAGGTCTTCACCCTGCCTTTCGTGTGAAGGGCTTGCACAGTCAGGTGAGCAAAGTGAACCAATCATAGGACTCCTTGCCCATAAATGAGTATTTGGATGTAGGAGACGAGAGGTCAGTGATCTAAAACGAGAAACCCAAGCCAGTGTCAACCAAGGCTGTTCTCAATTAAATTCTATAGCTTATAGAACAGAGTCAGAGAGCAATTGACTGGCGTATTGAATTTAAGATCTCTCCCGAGTCTATAAAGGAGCCACTCTTTCCTTGAAGCTCTAACGCTCCACCGCACTTTCTGCAGTATCTGTGCCCTGAGGGAGTGGATGCTCCCTTGTCCCTTTCTATATTTCAGCACTGCTGCCTAAAGTGTGTTTAGGCGCTCCCTGCTTTCAATGTGACGACCATCATAAAGGTCAACAATATTGATTCACCGAGGCTGACAGACAGATACGAATGCGGCAAATGCCAGATAGCTTGTGATGGATTTATCTGTCTTTACGGAGCATTTACATTATGAGTCTGACAGCAGTGAAATCCTCGAATGAGCTGACGTTGGGTCTAATTGACACACTCTGTAAGAGAGGATATGGAATAGCTCAGAGGGACTGTATTATTCTAGGGGTGGATATCAAAAGCAATATTTCTCCTTAATCTCTGGGTCTTTAGACTGGGCAGAATGCTCTACTGCTTACTTTCTGTTCATTCATCCTCATAAAACAGAGCACATTAAAAACTACAGACAGTCAGTAATGTTGTGTTCTTGTGTTGTTGTTGTGAGTCTTTATTGATTTAAACAAAAGGAAAATGTCTAATGATGCTATTTTATAATTGCAGGGAAATGCAGCGAATCATGAGACGAAGCAGTTTGGGGTCTCACACCAACCAACATATTTTTCAAGATTTTGCCTGTGTAGACTAAGAAGCCTGAACTGCCAGGGCAGTTTTAATGAGGCCAACCAACAGATTGTAAAAAGTGTAATCAGGGAACAGCAGAAAGTCATACACGGACACCGGACATCGGACATAAGACAATAATCAGGAGCATAACTTGGGTATTGACTCAAAAAACGCAGGAGAAAAAACAAACTATGAAAGGGAAAAATAACTTTGTAATAGATTTTGTAAGCCAGAGACAACAAAGGTGTATGTAACAGTGCTAATTAGTCTCTGTACTGGGAACAGATTGATTTTCTCCCTGTTTTTGACTACCATAAATCTTATGATAGTAGAAAAGTGAGGAAAAAATACTTAGTGGCAGCAAAACTACAAACTCACCCCTTACCAACACAGGCACCCCTAAAAATAGGGAAAGACGGGCGTTCCCCCCAGGAAGAAGCCAGTAGTTGTGTGTGTGTGTGTGTGTGTGTGTGTTGGGGGGGTATGGGGGGGGGGGGGGGGGGGGTAAGACCCTGTGCCACAGCACCCCCTCCCCCCCCCCTCCTCCGACGACACCTAATAAATAGACCCATTGGAGTGGCGCTTATCTGCTTGTCAGCTCCAGCTCTATGCCATGTCGCTCCCCACTGATCTATGCGTGTTGAGAGGCTGCTGGCTTTGGGCGACTGTGTCCCGGCTCTGCAGGCTCTCTTGCTCACCCTTGCACCAAGCCGGCTGTGCTCCACACGTCTGCATCCATCATTGCCCCGCCAGCACAAAACACCCCAGAGCAGAAAAAATGAAGCACTTTCAAACCAGCGCCCTCCATTTTCAGCGAGTGACGTGCGGGTGAGGACGATTGATGTGGTGCGATCAGAGCTGTTGGTGCTGAAGGCATATGTCCAGACTAGACTCCAGAAGTGTTGGTCCAAATTAGAGCCTAACAGTTAGGCCTGGGTGATGACCAGATGCCCTTTGTTTTCAAAATACTATCCTTAAAACTGTGCCTTAGGAAAGATATAAACATTATAATTAATTAATGTAATTCATGGTTTCTGGTATTTTGATATCAGCTTGCCCTACAAGCAGTGTATGTTCTGTGTTTAGGCCTACATGACCTTTGATTGGGCTACAGGACAAAGTTCAGCCTATAAGGGTTGTTGTTTCTTCAGGGTTTTCTTGCGGCATCTAGTCGTTTTTAGCAGCGTAGGTCTCAGCTGAAAAGTGAGAAATTTGAAAGGGGCTGGTATGTGCAACTTGGTGCATGGTGGGGATGGTGGTGGCCTAGTGGTAGGATACTTGCCTCCGGACCAAAAAAAAAGGTCACAGGTTCGAATCCTACCTCCAGCACCACCACTGGGTCCCTGAGCAAGACCCTTAACCCCGAGTTGCTCCAG
>JBBJLR010000001.1:39966129-39976636 GCA_037577145.1 Brachypetersius gabonensis | reverse complement strand
TTTCTCTCTCTCTCTCTCTCTCTCTCTCTCTCTCTCTCTCTCTCTCTCTCTCTCTCTCTCTGTCTCTCTCTCTCACTGTCCTAATCTAGTTTTCTCCCCTTCTCTTCCCCTGTTTTCCCACATTTTTTGTTCTCATGCTATTTCACTCTCGCTCTTCTTTCTGTCTTTCTCTCTCTTGCTGTCTCTTTCTCCATCTCTCTTTCAGTCCTTTGCTTTCGCTTTCACAGATTTTTTTTACTTTTCTTTCTCTCTCTTTCTTGGTATCACTTCTCTCTCTCCCCTCTCACCCTGTCTCTCTCTCCCTCTGGCTGATTTGGATCAAAGGGAAATGTGCCTGGCTGCTGCTCATCACTTTGCTCTGGGGAAGCTTAGGGAAATACAGTGTGTTTTTACACTTTTACACAGTGTGATGGTGCTCAGCCCTCTCAGGAGCCTCCCTGGCTCAGTAATTGATAAGAACTAACCTATACTTCACTGTAAGACAATGTGCATTTGGATATATCCCTCTGTGTGGCTGTGTGCTAAAGACAGCTGTTTAAATAATGATAGCTCTCACTGCATTTAAGAAGTATATTCACCGCTCTGGGCTCAGGCCAGTGCACTCTCGCTGTGTGCTCCAGTTTCTGGAAAAGCATTCTTATGGAGAGAGGGTGTATTGATTTGCAGGGCGTGCGCTGTATTACGTTACCTGGGTATTGAATGCGGCATGCTACACCGTGCCCTTCTGACCTTGCAGTTCGTATTTATTTATTTATATATTTATCTATCTATCTCCAATGCCATAGCTGGCTCAGCCGATTCATTGTGATTCCAAAATAGAGTGCTGAGAATGGAGGAGGGGACAGCCAGTTCACTTTAAGCCCCCCTACACATGCAGGACTGCCATTTGTGGCCCCATTATAGCACGGGGCGGGAGGAAATAAAGCAGGACCCTAACGATGTCTACTCTCCCTCTAGACAGATGTCTTTTAAAAATAGCCGTACCTGTTGGCAAGGACTACAGAACTCTTTGTCCATTTTCCATGAGGCATGTGTGTGCATGTATGTGTGCGTGTGTGTGTGTGTGTGTGTGTGTGTGTGTGTGTGTGTGTGTTTGTGCACCATGCTTTGGGAGGTGGTTGTGTCTCAGAAAAGCCATTTTACAGCTTAGGCTGCCAGCATTGTACATTAGCCGGCACCTGGGGAGCAGGTGAAAGAGGGTGCAGTGAGGGAAATGATAGGTTGCTCAAAATTGCATCCACACAAACTCTTGGGAATGTTAGTAAAGGTGACTGTGTGGGTGAGTTTGTGCACCTTTCTTTGTTTGAGCACATATTTATGAGTCTATGAAGCTCAGCTTAGCCTTATGCAGTCAGGTATACAGAGGTCTGCTAGTGTTATTTTTCAGCTGTGTGCTAGAAACATATTTGCAATAAAGAATAAAGTCATAAGCCTTTTGAAACCACTTCTGACTGCTGGTGCTCATGCCATTATATCAGTTGTTCCTAGCCCTGCTCCTAGAGAAGTCCTTCCCTATGTTTTCCCTGTAGTGCTCCATTGTACCTGGAGGTCGGATATTTCTGTGCTGTTACTCCCAGTTTCATGTTTTAATGCGTCCTATAGTTCCTACTTGCAAAAACATGGATGCATGCAGCTGTAAATCACAGAATTTGACAAGCATTTTAATAGGACCTAGAATAATGCTGCTCTGTTACAAAACAGCATTATTCTTTCGTAAAAGAAAATAATAATTGTTTTTTTCTAAAGCTGCTGATAAGAGAGTATGCTTACTGTCCACTGGGCACACTGCTGGTATTCGGAGTCTCCTGACATTGCAAAATTCTTAATATCCCTGGACAGATTGACATTTTAGAGAATAGTTCCTGGCTGGGTATAACTCACTGAAAAAATAAAACTAAACATGTTTGTACAGGCCAAATTTTTCAGTCAGGCAAATAAACAGTAATTGTGCATTAATATGTGTAGAAAAACATATTTTAAATACTTTTGGAGCATTTCTATCAACCAATTCATCATGATGTATTTTTACATTATAAAAAAATACAAAAAACAGCCAAAAAGATACAAGCATAAAAATTGACAGCGATATGAAAATACCACCTCTGATCATTTCATTACACATTTTTGAGTTGAATTTTAGCAAATTCCAAGCACAGTAGACAACAGCATACCACACCCAGGCTTAGTACTGAGTTATTACAGTTTTTCCGATTTACTAAAATCGCCTCTCCTTTTTCCAAAACAGTAAACACAAACTTCAACATTCAAGCTACATTCAGAAAACCTTCGATTTGTCTTGTACAATTAAACAGTTGGTGCAAAATGATCTAATCTTTACTCAAAACCAAACACTGTGTCAGACAACATACACAAATCCGTCCAATGCGTGACACTATTCAGCTGTCATTACACACTACACAATTAAATGCAGAAAAGGTACAAATAAAAGCTCTATTTAAGATATGTGCACTTCCATGTACTTTTGAAAAGCTGTGTATATGTAACCAAGAAAACCTACAGCAAAAAAGCCACGATGAGTTTTAAAGTAAGGAGTGTGACTGTATCAACTGTTCATTCTGCCCGAGTATCAGCCCTTTGGGCCGGGTCAGGCCACAGGAGTTCATCCACATCACAAGCACTGGTCTCCCATGCTGGGCAACAGGGAAAGAATCCTTTGACATGCTGAATCCAACCATGACAAGATTCCACTCCTATGTCATCACACGCTGCATCCATTGACTGGATGAGATTTTCCCTGGTGTGAAGGTTTTGACCATATACTCTCCATTGCCATGCTGAAAAAAATCTTCAATAGGGTTTAGGAAGGGAGAGTATGGTGGAAGGCAGACCTTTCTAAATCGCTGGTTATTCAGAAATACTGCAGTGTACAGACCTACTACGTTACCTACTATGTCAGATATTTGGGATTGTGAATGAGTGATTGGTTGAATCGTGTACACTATGGACAAAAGCATTGGAACGTCTGACCATTAAATCAACAGTGACTTTAATGACATTGCATTCAAACACATAGACTTTAATATGGAGTTGGTCCCCTCTTTGTAGCTATAACAGCTTCCACTCTTCTTCAAAGGCTTTCCACAAGATTTTGGCATTTCTATGACAATTTGTCTCGATTCATTCTGTAGCATTTATGAGTTCAGACACTGATGGTGGACGAGAAGGTCTGGCTCACAATCTCTGTTCCAGTTCATCCCAAAGGTGCTGGATGGGGTTGAGGTCATGGCTCTGTGTGGCTAGTCAGGTCCTTCCACACTGAACTCCTCCAAACATGGCTTTATGGAGCTCGCTTTGTGAACTGGGACACAGTCATGCTGGAATAGAAAAGGTTCTTCCCCAAACTGTGTCCACAACATGAAATGTTGTCCAAAATGTCTTGGTCTGCTGAAGTGTTAAATTTGCCCTTAACTGGAAGTATGGGACCGAGTCCTCAAACCCTGAAAAATGTGTTTCCCAGTACTTTTGTCCTTAGAGTTGGAAGAAAGTGCAAGGCAGGGCCAAGGTTAGGAACATAGAGACTGATTCACTTCTCTAACTATACAGTGTGCTTCTAACAAATCATAGCTGGAACACAGCGTAGCAGCCTGTTCCAGCAGCCAGGGTTGAGTACTCGGTTTTTTGGCACCACTGGGAAGCCAAAGACTTTGTATGACAGTCCAGTCACTTAGTACACCTAGCCCCCCTGGACCCTACTAGTTTTAGCCCTGCTCTGTGTGCCTCTGGCCGAGCTTCATCTTCAGCTCTTTACTGGTCACTCTATGTTCATGCATTTTATTCCCTGAATGTTATTTCTGAGAGACCTCATTTTGCTCAAGGTGACACCCCCTCTCACTGTCCGTGGAGAGTTTTGCGCCAGACGCCGGGTGTGTAATTAAGCAAATGAAGACTCTTGTACTGGGATGAGCTGCTATGGGCTCACACTTCTTTTAGTGAAACCTGCTGACACCAAGGGATCTGAGTTACGCACCTGAGTCACACGTCAACCATTGTGTGTCTGTGCATGTTTGTGTGTGTATGTTTGTGTGTGTGGCAGGCTCTAATTTAGTATTTGCAGTAGAATATCTCTTTATCTGTGCTTTAATTTATTTGTGAGGTATATTTTCCTTGTTTTTGCTCCAGGCCCACACACACACACACACACACATAGGCTCTGTCAAGGAAAGGGCATGGAGTCTTAATGAAAAGCAGCTCTTTTAATGAATCAGATACAGACTGTAGCTTCGCCCCAGGACCCTCAAAGGAAGCTCATTGTAAATTCATAATAACCATATATTCTCCAAGAAAGCGCCCATAAACGACGAAGACAAAATAACCTTGGGCACACGGAGCACGTGAAAAAGATGGAAAGAGTTGTAGAAAAAGACAAAAAGAGAGGGAGGGCTTTGTCATTCTCAACCTCTATCTGATCTCGCTTAATTAAATTTCTCGTCCTAAAAATAAGAGCAATTCCTCAGCCTTCAGCCGCGCTCTGTGCTACACAAATTATCAACACAGCCCGTGGGAATTATCAACACAGCGACCTCTGACCGTCAGCCCACATAGCCGGCATGTTCCAGCTGCCTCTTGGCCATGGCAGACCCATGACATTAGCGCTTTGTCATCTCTTGATGCGCCGGTTTGGATTCTCACACTTTTGTGGGAGAACCCAAGTGTCCTGAGTTCACATGACAGTCACTACTACTGAAGTAGTTTGCTCACATCTGATCTTTCCACTTTGATGGCTCACTAAAATCAGATCTATGACTCATTTAGGCTAAAGAGCTGATTCAACATATATCAGGAAATCCTATCAGACAATATCTACACTATTAACAGATTTGAAGAGTTTTTACACTTAGGCCTGTCACCATGATTATGTAATCTCATCATCACAGTGATTGAAGCTGATCACAATTGTAATTGTTAAATTTACATAACGACAAACAAGATCTAACTGGGTGCTTTTTCACCCGTTGGGTTGAGGCCAATTCTTGTAAATAATAAAACACATTTGCCAAGACCAGATCACCTTTAGAGGGCAGAGATGAGTTATGTTTGTTTATTTGAGCTTCAGTTGTTTCCCACATGTAGGACTAATAAAGATTTATCTTATCTTATCATCAGTTGGAAACTACATCTAGTTTGGAAAGCTAGGGAACAAAATAGCTTATTAGTTAGTATAAATATAATTTGATGATTAATTGAAATGATACTTTATCGCGGTAAAACTTCAGAATTTTAGCAGACATACTGATTTGTTTAAATCCTACTCCCTGTGGCAAAAATAGCATGTTCCCCGGGTCACACGCGCCCCCCGGCAGGTGGACTTTGGTGACGAATTAAACGAAGCCTCGAGGCAAATTCTCATTTTTGGTAATCGAATCATTCGAGTTACTCAGATAATCGTTTCAGCCCTAGTTGAATGTATAACAAGCAAAGCAAATATATAAATGTTAAGAAGAAATTAGTTAGTGGTTTTGATGGTTTTTGTTAATATTGTACACATAGAGAATTCTATACGTGTTTTTCACGAACCTTTGTGCTAAAGTTTAAGTTTTAAGTTTTATTTGACATGCTATTTTAATCATGATAAAGTTTTGTGTTCAGAATTCCTGTATAAACACTAAAGACAGGCTTTTCACTAAAGACAAGTTCATTCTTTGGACTCTAGGATGTAGCCCTGTGTTGTTTTCGTACCACATTTGCGGCCCTTGTGGTGAAAGCCACACATGTTGACTGTATATATGTGTCCGGTAAAGCCTCTCACGGGTAGTGACCTTGACTGCTTGTTGCTGATTTGCTGGTTCCTCCTCTCTCTGAGGCTGTACTAGTGGGCCGGCTCCATGGGCTCAGTGCTAGTGCTGGGCCGAGAGAGTGGCATGATTTAGAGTGGCGATGACAGCGACGGCGCTGCAGCTTGTCAGAACTGTCATAACCCAAACCACGAGCTGGGGTCACGCGCCACTGATATACAGCTTGCTCACTCGCTCGTATTAAAAAACCCATAATTTTTTAATGGATTCAAACAAATAAATTATAACCACCAGGAATCCCCATTAGAATGAGATGTCAGTTTGAGGGGCACAAAAGAAAAACTGAAAATAAATGGGGGCCTTCAGCATATGTTGTCTCTCTCTCTCTCTCTCTCTCTCTCTCTCTCTCTCTCTCTCTCTCTCTCTCTCTCTCTCTCTCTCTCTCTCTCACCCACACTCCCGTCCCCAGTTGTTGTGTTCTCTGTCATCTTGCTCTCAGCCATTAACAGAAGCTAAGAAGAAGGGTGTGTGGAAAATTGCTTTCAACTCCCATGACTCATAAGCCTCGTCCCATATGAGTCTCTACATTCCCTCACAGCTCCCTCTTTCTTTCTTAGTCTCTCAGACGCATACGCACACACACACCACGAACACCACACACACACACACTTACACAAACACTTGCGCTGACTTACTCAGCCTGACTCACCTCCACTTGGGGAATTGTGTGCATTCATTTTTTCCTTTTTTTTTTTTTTTAGAGCCCACCTACATCACTATGGCGCCCCCTGCCTGTAGCCCTCTGGAGAACTGCACACTGACCGAGAAGGACTGTCTGTATGGCTTCCAGCTGGACCAGGACGGCTGCCGCACCTGCAGTTGCAAAACAAGTGAGACTCAACCCATAAAAGGCTACAGTTGCTACTCTATGACTCTTACATTACTGTCACTATTACTGTTGTATTGCTATGCATGGAGTTCGGGAGTTCTGTGTAAAGTGTACAGTACAAATACGGGGTTAACTTCACATTTTCTTTAAGGGTAACGTATCAAGCTGAGTTTAAAATGAAATGTTTTGGGACTATATTTGGGGGCATATTTAGGGTTTACACTATAAAAATAGCCATTTTAGGTATTCTTTGCTATACACAGGTGCTCTTGGTTTACTGTATACACAATACATCCATAAACCTTGATTCATGTTTGTATAGGTCAATTCGATTGTCATGAAAGGTTTATGCAGTTGTTGTGTATACTTGCAAATTCTGACCTTCAGTGAAGTATTACAGCTCGATTCACAGTGAACATAATTATGTAATAACTTGAATGTAAATACATACAGAAACAATTCATAGTTTGTTATATAATCAGTGAGGTTTAGATCTGTATCTTCCAACTTGTTTGTGTTTGGTTTTATAGTCAAAAAAAGCAAACACAAGATGCAAAAAATGAATGCACAAAAGTGCCAGGGAAACGCTTTCCATCAAGTTCACCATCATTTCCTCATCTGCTTACTAACACCGACATGGTAGCATGTAAGCACTTCAAATTCAAACTTTTGACGACATTTGCGTGTTCCACTGAGCCGCAAGCTGGAGATAATTAGGCAAAATGTAAGAAAATAGCCTTAAAGAGCCAAGTTTGGCCCAATTCTCAAAATAGACCTGTTTTACAGTTGTCCTACAGAGGATTGAGGAGAGCCAGCTGTCACTGAGTGTTTAGCTGCAAACCCTCCAGACAGGAGTGGATTCAGGAGAGCAGCTTAGAAGCCTCGCAGTGAACGCCGCTGGATTAGCTCATTGTTTAGTATGCTAGAGGGAGAGGGAACCTGTGAGGCAGACGCATGTCAAAGGCGAGAGGAGGATAGTGCTGGTCTAGTCCATGGAAGGCAGGACTAAAAAACATCTGTATGCTGTAGAACTTGGTTTGTTTGATGTGTTTTAACCACATCAAGGACCTGATGTTTAAAGAAAAAAAAAAGCCTGCCAGGTGCTCATTTCAAATGCTGTGAGCTCTTTTCCGCTACGGTTCCCGAAATTTTGTTTCTAGCGTGTACCAAACAGGCTTAGCTGACTGTGGTTGACTTTGTTTTACTGCTCCTACCTCTGAGAATGAGTTAGCCTGGAGTGCCCATTTTCTATGTTTTTCTTGCATTTTATTTTCTTGCTTGAGGTCCATTTAGGAAACTGTCATTCATTTTTACTTGATAATTTCACCTCTTTTTCTGCTTTTGGCCTGCTTTTGTTACCAGGCATTTAACATTGATGCATGTAAATGAGCTGCTCTGACGTTGCCTTGATATCTGCTTCCCTGTATTATACATTTTAAAAAGCCGTCCAGACAGAAACAGTGCTTGTAACCTACGATAGGAACATTTTTCCATTATATGGATCTTTTTAATCAGCTTTCATCAGCAGCTTATTTCATTTCCCTCAACTTGTAGCCAGTCAGCCATAACATGTTTGGTGTCTGAAGTTCTTCTTTAGTTTTGCCTTAGAGTTGAAGCCAATATACCAAAGCACTTGAGGTTTAAACTGATGGGCATGCCTGCCTCATCTCATCCTTAGCTCAGAAATGTGTTTTTGCCATTGGGTGCCACGCTGTTGTCTATTACAGTATTTTCTGATTGCTTAAACACTAAAACAAAACGTTTCTCACGTTTGGCACAACTTTATACTCAGTTAGCAAAACATTGACTAAAGATTTGCACTACTTTGTCAGCTTGTCCATTTCAAAGCACTGGCTTTCAAATCACCACACCCATGAACCAACTGGTTAAACACAACCACCAGGTGTACAAACAAGTGGGGGTGTACTAATAGTCTCACCAATCAGGTTTAGGCAGTATAAAAGGGAACAGGTGAGTTAACCTGTCATCAACAATCAGGGAGGACATGAGAGGAAGGAGAAGAGTCAGAGTGAGAGGAGACGTCCATGGTGGAGAAGCAGGTGGAGGCAGAGGCCATGGAAGAGCGCAAGGCAGAGAATAAGGAAGATGTCAAGGTAGAGGTAGACCTGCTGGAGGGAGAGGACAATTAAGAAGACCAAATTTTTCCAGTGAAATTCATGCACTTCTTGTCAGCCCTGGGTTGACTTTGATGGAGTCTGGACTTAAAATCCAGCCAAGCCTTAGCAGATATACAGTAGCATCTGTAATCCAGACAGTTCGTCAACAGCATAGATGAAAAACATCTCCTTTTATACAGTAAATTGGTAGCTTATATTATAAGTGATGGTGGCCTAGTGGGTAGGATACTTGCCTCTGGACCAAGAGGTCATGGGTTCAAATTGTATCTTCAACATACCACCACTAGGTCCCTGAGCAAGACCCTTAACCAGGGAGACTGTCCCCTGTAGTTAAGGAATGGAAGTTGCCATAAATGCTCAGAACTTTTTGGTCTCCATGCCTCATCATGGGATTTTTCCCTATATAGTCCTCCACCACCACCATGCCACCTAATGTTCTTACAATACAGCTTTCATTCTGGCGTTTTTAGAACAACTCAGTAATACTGCTATTGCTGCAAATCAAATTGATGAGATGCAATACATTGTCATCAGGGACAGTGTATCATTCCTCTGATCTCCTCTGGTCCAAAATTGGTTTCATGAACATCCACCAATGTCTTTATCTTTCATCATATCCACCCTTCCTAAACCTTCTCTATTTGCATGCCTGTAGTGGTTGCAGTAAATAAAGATTTGATCTAATGTGGTGTTTGGTGAACACGTGTGGTTAGGAAACTAAAAACGGATTTTTAGGAGCTTTAGGATTAATGAAGCTAGCTAATTCTCATTCAGAACTAGTTAGCTAGTAATATGCATGTTTGTACAATATGACAACAAAACAGCGTTTTGTAAAAAAATGTTTTTATAATAGTGTTTCATTTTGCAAAAGATCTGAGATGTTCTGCTAATTGTGTGAAAATATGGGCCAATTTTGAAAATTATGCTTAAGCAATTGAAAAAATACTGTAATACTGACTAGTTTATGTAGGAGGTTTGAGGCAAATTCACAGATACAGTGCACACAATGCTATCCTGCTAACCGTTAGGATAAAGTGAACCCTTTGTGTTTGACACAAGACTTTCCTCTCAGAAGAATTTTAGTCCAGGACTTGGCTTTTAAATTCACACAGAAAAAAAAATTGCAATGCATCCTATAGTTAATTAAGCCTCATGTTTTTACTCTGGCCAAAATAAATAAGCACACGGTCTAATTCTTCTGGTGGTGGATTTAAATGAGGGAACATCTCCAAAGTCTCTGAATACATTTCTGGAAAGATACTTAGTTTAACAGCTGAATTGCTGAATTCTTCTCAGTATGGTGCTTGGATTTCTTTTAAGCTAAAAGCAGTGTGTTATTTTGTCTGCAAGAAAATAACCTTGTGCCTGGCCTGTTCTCATCTCTAGGAGAGGAGCTGTGTAGGGGTCTGATCTCAGGCTGCACTCTTAAGTGCCCTTACGGATTCCAGACGGAAGTCCATGGTTGTGCCATGTGCCAGTGCCGGCAGCGCCACAAGAAGTGCAAGCCAATGGCCTGCGCCAAGGACTGCCCCTTCGGCTTTGTGTAAGACAGCTCACATTCAACATTAGCATGCTTCCTCCCTTTAAAACCTTTTCCCTTATGTTGTCTCTCTCTCTCTTTCTCTTTCTCTCTCTCTCTCTCTCTCTCTTTCTCTCTCTCTCTCTCTCTCTCTCTCTCTTTCTCTCTTTCTCTCTCTCTCTCTCTCTCTCTCTCTCTCTCTTTCTCT
>JBBJLR010000001.1:39936157-39948682 GCA_037577145.1 Brachypetersius gabonensis | reverse complement strand
GTGTGTGTGTGTGTGTGTGTGTGTGTGTGTGTGTGTGTGTGTGTGTGTACGCACGTGTGTGCTTGGAGGTTTATGAGATCAAAAATACATATTTGGGATTAGGACAGACTGGTGGGGGGTTTTTTGTTGTTGTTTTTTTTCCCAAAAGTGATATTTTTTGTGCATTCCTGCTTTTTTTGTTCTTGTTTTTGGTCTGAAGGCATGAAAGCTATTTGAAAACGTTTTGAAGAAAAGAGAGAAACTCGATTCAAGTGCTTTGCGTGAACGCTGAACCAAAGCTTCTCTGCAAGAGCCTCCCTGTGTGGGATAGGTGGAGAAGAGAAAGGAAAAAAGCAGCGAGGAAAAGAGAGATTCTGGCAAAGCAGAGTTGAGGCCTGAGGAGCATCGATCCTTCCCTCTTCCGCTGCGGCCCGCTTTGGCTGTTGTTCTTCGGATGGCGAATAGAAGACGCCTGAGAGAGCAGCTCAGTGGACAATAGCTCTTCCTGCTAGGTGGATTTGTGTTGGTCTCTTTGTAGTATTTCTGCTTAGATGTATAAGCGTTTTTGCCCCTTTTCACATAACGGTCATCGACTTCTTTATTTTGAGACAAAGGGCAGATTCTCAGACTCTTTCTCAGACTCCAAGCGACAATATATTTTGCGACAGAAGGGTCGTCACATGGTATAAAGATAATATAAAAGGTAGTTATACTGGTGTGAGTCTATGCTACAAGTGCTGCTTTTTTGCTTTGATTCTCTAAGCCTTGTTTTCTAGGGGTCGAACTATAATAAGTATTAATTACATCCTCTAGGAAACAATGATGCAAGGAAACATAGAATCAAAGAACATGATCAAACAACTTTTAGCAGGGCGTTTGGAGAGACAAAACGCTCTTTAATGATTTTCCTTTCTTCATTTTTACTGATCATGAACCTGCCTCCTCCTCTGGAAGCTTCGGAATGTTATTGAAGCACCTTTTGTTCTCTGTTTTTCCTTGCTTGGAAAACAAAAGCAGTCTACTTCAAAAATTGGCTTCGAAACAATCTACACACATTATAGGAACATTTATGTACATATTAATGCTACAGCGAAAAAGACCTGAACTATTGTGTGAGTATATATGTGTGTCTGTATGTTTGTGTTAGCATGTATGTACGTGTGTGCACACAAACGCACATGCATGCACACATTTACTTTGCTTCACCTGTAAAGTTCTCTGTTTCATTTTTTTTCCTATTGAATGTATTTATGACTGAGAAAAAAAAAAGATTTTTTTTTTATCCATGGAGAACCGATGATGACAGGCATTCCATTGCCTTGCTTGTTTGATAGTTGAAGTCGAGAGAAAGACAGACGAAAAAAGGCAGAAAGAAAAAGACGAACATCTCATTCTATTGTTATTTGTTTCTTTTATTTTTTTTTGTAATTTCGTTTATCTTCGACTTTTCTCTGGCCTTGGGCCTGTTTGTGGTCTGTTCTTCAGCTGAGTCTGTTTGCTTCTGCTTCTGGTGTCCCTGCAGCTCACTGTTTTCTAACAGTTCCCATGCGTTTTTGTGCTATTTTTAACACACCCTTGTTGGCCTGTCCCTGTTATTTCCTCTTTGGGTGAAATAATGCTGGTGTAAAGGTTGTTTTGTGATTGCACCTGTTTGTTAGATGGCTTGGAGGGAGGAGGGATCAAGGCACACAAATAGACTAC
Source organism: Brachypetersius gabonensis (assembly GCA_037577145.1). Lineage (NCBI taxonomy): Eukaryota > Metazoa > Chordata > Actinopteri > Characiformes > Alestidae > Brachypetersius > Brachypetersius gabonensis. The sequence goes on along the minus strand of JBBJLR010000001.1, from coordinate 39,947,002 downwards.
TTAACCCGAAATCGTGACTTTTGTCTATGTTACGTTAATGTACGTCTCCTGCAAAATTAGCCCTTTTAGTATTTTCAGCAGAAAACAGCCAAGAATGAGTTAAATTACAAGATTTACAACTTGTTGTCTGAATATAAGGCAGTGATTTATTTCACTATTTCTCATTTTCATTCCTATTAAAAAAAAAATAGGACCAAATATGAGAAATAGTAAATTAAATCACTGTTTATTTTAACCCATAACTGTTTCATGGGTTCTCGGAGGGACATTAGAACAGCAGTGTGTTATCACTGTTTATTCCAAGAACCTCTCCGCTGTGGGTTTGAGACCACTTGAAAACTATTCGCTATGCAGCATACAGCAAAACAATCTCAAATCGAAAAGTCCTTGATAACATGCAGATACTATGTGCAGCCCCTTTTTAAAAATAACAAAGGAAAATCACCAGAACCAAAGCACTAAAACATGATGTAATGAACTGCCTTAGAAGACCAGCTGTCCTCTAGAGTTGAGAAGACTGGAATTCATGGTACTTACTGCAGCCTGTAATCCTTCAGCACGTTTATTTATGTAGATGTTTTTTGGCCAAGGACTTTCTTTTTGGGCATCCCAAAAAAATTGCTCAATTAACTAATTATCTTATTAAGACTAACCTAGACTATGCCTGTTTCTTATCTTTTCTCCCTTTTGTCCCTCTTAATTGTTATTCGAGGGCGTGTTAAGGATAATACTGAAACGCGGGGATCGAGTTGATTGGTCGTTGCTCTGTTGTTCTTGGTCACGGGTCCCTGCAGGCTTCTGAACTACTGGAACCTCGGCAGACATAAGCTGTTGAAGAGATGGGGGCGGGGAGGGACTGTACACTTGTGATAGTTTGTCTAGGTTGTACCTTAATTCTCTTGTCTGATAATGTTTGTAGAATTATACATTTTGGCACTTTTATATAGAGAAATACGTAACCTTTGTGTTTCTTTGAATTTTTTTTTGTTTATTTCATTTTCAAACAAATTCTTTTCATAGAAAAAGTTGCCCTTTTGTTTTGTTTTTTCTAAAGACCTTGTGGGACCCTGAGGGTGGCAGAGTTAGTGCGTTCGCTCACTCCAAACTGAAAGTGAGACGGGAAAAAAGAAAGTTTCCCCTTATAGTGCATGATGAGGCCTGATCTCTGATGGGGTTAAAGCCAGTGTTATTGTTTTGTTTAGGTGCACAGAGCGGGTAATGTGCCATTTTATAGAGACTGGATAAAAGCACATTAAGGCTTCACCCTGGCGAATGCAAATAACAACACACAAACAGGACGACTTGCAAGGAAGTTGGGAGTTGACTTGCAGTCGTGGCAAATCTGAAGGCATTAGTTAGAGATGCAGTAAACAATGGCGTAATGGAGCGCTGCGAAGGATTGTTTTGTAGAATAAACCCACCCAGCCGCATTGCCTCTACAAAGTAAATATGACAGACCTTCGTGAGCCGCATGCAGAATTAATGAGCGGCATTCTAATGGATGTGCCACTCACTTTCAAGTTCAAATGCAACACTGCTCATGACAAAGCAACTTTCTTTCCTATCCAGCCATTCCGAGCGGGCTTTTGCTTTTATACAATGATGACTGATGAGCGCCACTGACTGCTCTGCTAACGCTCGAGTGTTTCTCGCAGGTAGAAGTCTTCTTATTTTTTTTTTTATTTTTTTTTAGTGCATTCTCCAAGTATTGTTGTAAATACTTGAGTGTCACTCGCCAAAACAGAACTTTAAAAAAAATGACAAAAAAGGTTGGAAAGAGGAAAAAAAATGAAAGATTTAATTTATTGTTTTTAATTACCTTAATAATTTATTGATGAGCTGAGAAATTGAACATAGAGGAGTTTCAAACAAAGACACAGCTAAAATTGTGCAACTCGCTTTGTTGTCGTCCTGGTTTCTTAAGAGTGTTTCAAAATGACTGAGTTGAAAAGAAAAACACAGTACATGGTTTTACATCCTCCCTATTTTTTTTATTATTTTTTTTAACCTTGCTATTTCCATCTGAGAAAAGCTGGGGGCTACTCCTGTGTTTCAGTATGTAAGCTTCATGAACTTGGAGAAATGTTCTCTCCTAATCTCCCTTCTTTCTCACTCAGTCTATCCACAGGAAAGAAAAAACACAGAGCTCTTCTCGAGTTTGTATACTACTGTTCTTTTACGCTCATGTAAAAAGCAAGATTTGTCAATATTGCTGATGATATTGCAGATTTCTAAAGAGGGTAGATGAAGATTTGACTCAGAATTCCCGTAGCACGGCAGATCTTTTTTTTGTTTGTTTGTTTCAATTTTCATGTATTATTTTGTTTGTTTCTTTGCAGCACAATAAATACTTTTTAAACAGTTGATCCCTTTTGCTGGTTTGTTCATACAAGTGATTGTCATTCTTGATTTCATTCGTTGTCCACCCGTCTTGTACTTCCCTCACAGAGGGACTTCCCTCGTAATCTCCTAGTGGTTTCTGATTGCCCCTGCGATCAGAAGGTTGTTGGTTTGAATGCTGGGACTGCTAGTGTCACCAGTGAGGTACCCTTGAGACCTCCTCACACACTGCTCCTGCTTCCCAGATGTTGAGTTCCTGACTGCCCGCTGCTTCACTTGGTGAATGGGTACTGTGTGCTGTGGTGTTTTCACATTTGGCAAATGGTCACTTTACACAATATTACACACATTACAGACTACTGTATGAGGTCCACCTATCTTTTAACCCTAAACCTCTGTAGAGCATCTCTTGCCATTTTCCAGAGCTGTCACTACGAAACCAAATCCCCTAATTGTACCCCTTTAAATGACCCTAATTTTGACCTTAATTTCCAGGAAACTAAGGAAAATGAAAGTGAAAAGTGCACAGACTAAGGCTGATTAAGGGGTAAAACTACTGAATTTTCCCCTTACTTTTTCAAATTTGCCCCTTAAATAACAGAACCTCCTGAATGAATGCCTTATGTTTAAGGGGGTTCACACATAGGCCTTAAATTGGTTCACAAATGAATGGCCACTTAATTCAAAATAAGGGGTTTGGTGTATTTTCAGGGGTAAATTAAGGCAAGGTTAAGCACATTTTAAGTACATTGTGTTTCATAGTGTGCAGAACAGACATTTGAATGATGGCAGCACAGCAGAGACCCTGGCCTAGTAGCACAATGGTGAGTGTTATACTCTGCTTGGTTGAGAGGGGTCCACCAGTGAGCAGCTCTGTGGTCAGAAACGGCCTGCTGACGGAGTAATAGAGCTGAGATTCCCAATCTCACTCTGCACCTTTTGTGCTTTGTCTCAGCTAATAAACAAACTCCTGAGATTTGGGACCCTCCCCACAGACAAAAGGATCAATCGATAAATGACCACAGACACATTAACAATAAAGTACCTAATAACACGGCCAGGGTATTGTTCAACAAATGAAGGTCAAAAACCCCGAAAATGTTGTTTTAAGTAGTTGCTGTTTTAGAGACTGTCAGCAATTCTATAAATGTATTCCATTGACCTCCAATGACTGTGGCTCTGAACATATGCTGTGATGATTTCCCTCCAGAGAAGACCCTTTGCTCCAGTCTTGGCAGCACAGCACACACTTCAGAAACACAGTTTAAAATGGGAAACAACACAATGATATTGTTTAACTGGAGGCTTAGAGACAGGATTGAAGTGTGTTTGGTTAAATGCATGCATGAGTGTCTTTGCCCTAGTGTTAATAGAGCACACAAATTTGAATGACTTGCAAATGTCACTTCTAGCATCTTGGTAAATGTCATGTTTATTTCAGAATGATAATGTACTCCTTTGTAAGTACCCAGATGAGCCACAGAGGGGAGGCAGAGAGCTATGAAATGTTCTCAACCCCAGCAACCGCACAATCTGCCCACCTCCAGACTGAAGTGTTGTCTGTGGCAGGCTGTTGCAAGATCAGGAGCCTGTGATATTAGACACACTCACAAACATGATCTTTCCCTCACCCCAAACAGAGCTGACCAGCCACAAATTGCACAAACTGAAACTAGACTGAAATAGATGATATAGACAAAGACCATTACACCAACAGGGACTTTAATGACATTGCATTCATGTACATAGACTTTAATATGGAGTTGGTCCCGACTTTGCAGCTATAACAGCTTTCACTCTTCTTGGAAGGCCTTCTGTGGGAATTTGTGCCCATTCCTTCTGTAGAGCATTTTTAAGGTTCTGATATTAAATGAGAAGGCCTGGCGCACAATCTCTGTTCCAGTTTATCCCAAAGGTGCAGAATGGGGTTGCGGTCAGTGGACCTGTCAAGTTCTTCCACACTGAAACTCATCCAGCCATGTCTTTATGGAGCTCGCTTTGTGCACTGGGACACAGTCATGCTGGAATAGAAAAGGTTGTTCCCCGAACTGTGTCCACAAAGTTAGAAGCATGCCGTTGTCCTAAAGCAGTAGAAATGAAGCCCCTCACTGTAAGTAAAGGGCACAGTCTGGAAAACAGGTGTGTCCCAATACTTTTGACCACACAGAGTAGCTAACAGTTAATGGAAGCAAATATGTTACCATTTAGCATCTCAAATCAAATAAGTGTACATGGTTTCTAACACTGTAGGACTTAATATTTACAGTTCAAAATAGCCATACTAAAGCCATCAGGTCAGGGGTCTCAAACTCTAGTCCTGGAGGGCCGTGATCCAGCAGGTTTTTGTAAGAAACACCTGGTTCACTTCACCAGTTAATTGTCAGGTTTAGTAAATGTGTTTGAGGTAGGGAACGGAAGCCGTATTTATGGACGAGTTTGTTATTCACAGTCAGAAACCGCATTAGCGGGATAATTGAGATGATTTAACACAGTTTGGGGCAACCGTGAGCAGAGTTAGTAGTTTAGGCGTTTAGGTAAAGCTTAAGATAACTTGCTGGTACGCTGCATTAATCTTGTAGCCCGGCTACATTTTGGGATGAAATTGTGTAAATGTTTCACTGAAATAGATGAGGAAATGGAGCAGGAACCATGTACAGTGCTTGTGTGTCTGTGACCTATCACACTGTTTCACCACTGGCTGCCCCATTTGCTTCCAGCAGAATGAGGATGAATCTAAGCCCAAAAAATTGCTTTCTCACTGTGACGGTGGCATTTAGAGGAGCCGCAACACAGATGGAATTTAAATTGCACATAACACACCAGGATGCAGTTTTGCCATAAGGACGTGCTATAGATGACTTAATTGGGTTTAGTTTAATGCTGCATGACACTATATACGACACTGAGCAGAGCCGTGATCCACAGAGAGCTGCACCTCCTGGTAGCTGAGCATCCTGGTGATAGTGTGCATGGTGTGACTGGACTGTGCAAACACGCAATGTTCTGCTGGTTCCTCTGTTAGGCTCATGTGTTTCAGGGTTAGTTAGCCTCAGTTTCATGCTCCATTTCTCTCTGTCATACAGCTCGAAGGTGGAAATAAAGGCCAAGGTACGCAAAAAAAACAGTGCTATCATTTACTAGGAGAACTGCAACGTGACCAAAATACACAGACAGAGATGATGCTCACCCCAGTGCATATGGTGTAAAATATGAGTACTAGCTTGTCGAGGCATTAACTATAGTATAGTGATTCATAAACTACACAATTTCTGAAATGCTTGGAGTTGGTTATAATCATTTTTAATAATATAAAAAAGTGAGTCTATTAGTTTATCTAATCACATTTGTGTATTCTGTGTATTTAAAAAGAATATATTGAATATTTAAATCATACATTATATTTACCATTTTTATTATCATAGTAAAATTGAAAAGTTTCTGACAAAGCGTTAATAAATCAAAACTTTGAGGTCAGAGATTTATACACAGAGTGTGAGGATGCTAAGGGTACCTCAGTGGTGCCACTGGGAGCCCTGGAATTCAAACCCATGGCCTTCCAATCATTGATGCACCTTCCTAACCACCCACCAGGCCACTAGCTACCACAAAGATCTTTGTGTAAAAAAACGGAAATGTTTCTCAACTTATTAGAACTAAAGTAAGCATCCCTACTAATATAATTACATTTACTTTGATGTGTAACAGAATGGTACATATATTAAAAGGAAATGAATGTAAAGTGGCTGCGTGAGACAGTGCTGGTCATTTCTGATCATTGGTCTCAGTTGCACAAGATTGCCTTGTTGAGCAACAGTGATGTTTAAATGTCTAGATAATCCACACAATCCACATTTAAGTACAAATGCTATCTACAATACTAGTCCATATGTGCCTAATTTTTTTTCTGTGATGAACTGTAATAACCCAGGGTGTGTGTGTGTGTGTGTGTGTGTGTGTGTGTGTGTGTGTGTGTGTGCGCGAGCGCGGCTGCTTGCATGTGTATTTGTATGGCAGGAGTAGATTTTGCCATACAGAGACTATGCCAGCCGTGACCCTTTTGACCATTTTCATTTTCATAATTGACCAGACAGGCCAGAAATGTCCATCAGCTAATCCTCTTATTTTGTCCCTAATGCCGGCTATGTCACAGAAGCTCCATGTTAATGTAACAAGCGGCTCAGCGCTGGCTGAGGCAAGACAGAGCCAAGGCCTGACGCTCCCTGCTGGCGAGCACTGAGTCTGTAACAGTTAAAGAACCCCCAACAAGAGCCTGCTTTCTGCATTACATCTGTTTCAATTAGCCGACCCTTGAATATTTAATCATCACGTTCCATTATTGATAATTACTCGCATGGTTTGAGGCTCATAAGGGCTATGGAGGAGAGTATGAAGTTGTGGTCGTGCTCGGGGGATACGGTGGTTTTTATGGAACTAACTGGTTTAGGCTGCCTTGCGTTTGAGGCCACAGGCCCCGTGGGAGTAGCACTAATTCATTATGTGTGTTGTTTTAGCCTTAAATGATATTAGTTACAGTAGTTGCTATGGAACGGGTTCTCCGTTTGTGCCTGTATCTGTGGGGAAGAGAAGACCTAGACCACTGATTTTTTAAACATCAGTCAAGGCTGCCTCTAAAGATTAATGATGATCAAAAACATCCAACATCTACTTCAAGAAATGAGAACTGAAGTTTTTGCAGTGGCCCTCATGGCTCCACCGTTCCAAAAGGTGCCAAAAGAAGCAGCAATGCCATGAGAGAATCATTTTAGTCCCTTAAGAACCATGCTTGTAAATGAGATGAGTCTGAAGAACGTTTTAATGTATTAAGAGGCTCCAAATAATTTAAAGGTTCTTTATAAATGTAAAAAGATTTTCCAAGGACCATCCAGTGAAAAAAAACATGGTTTATGGCGAGACTTTCTGGGACTATTAGTTTTATAAGAGAAGGAGAATTTTTACTTTTATTTACTTTTAGGTTTAGGTTCTTTAGGTTTAGATATCATTATTATTATTAGTAGTAGTAGTAGTAGTAATACTGGTGGTTCTGGTGGTATTATTATTATTATTGTTATTATTATTATTATTGACGGATATGAGGATGTTCACAGGGAAACTGTAAATCATTTTGCAAGAGCTTTTGGCTGATTGATGAAAAGGTCAGTCAGTTATAATCCCTTAAAAAAGTTTTTTGAAGTGTCATTCATTTTGTCACTCACCACATTGAGTGCAGTGAAGATGGTAATAATGAGGTGTATTGTCACACTCTACCATTGCAGCACGACCTAATGGCTCAAATAAACTGGTGAGTACAGAAAGCATGAGGGCATAAACTGCAAAATATTCTATCTTGTCAAGTAAAAGCATCTTAAATGTTTGCAAAAAAGATACATACATGTGTATATCTCTTTACCACACTGTAAGAATATGATAAGACTATCCAGTCCGTTTTTAGATCAAATCTAAGGCAACTGATCTACACGTTCTGTACAGAAAGCTAAAGCAAAGCCCGCATGTGGCAACAAAGGACATGTCAGAAATTTTCGCTGACACAGGAATGATGGCGCACTGTTCTGCTGAGCAGCATTTCTTGAACAAACGTCATCTGCTTTGAGGAGCCATTATCACACAGTCAGTGTCTGAAGCACGCAAAACAACATCTAGATAAACCAGAGGCAAAACAAAAGCTGTGGACTGATCGAGCAGGAGCTTCATTTGATCAACAGGGCCCTGTTAAGCATGGGGGTTGTGTTGCCAGGGAGTGACATGAGGAACATTGAATGAGTAGATGGTGGAATGGATTCCACTAAATGTCAAATCCTGGAAACACAGTCAGTCTAGAAAAAAGACTGAAAAGAGCTTCACCAAACATCACCAAACTTTTGCATATTTGAAAATGATAATTTAATAACATATAACAAATGAATCAAATATAAAGAACCTGTCCACTGACCTTTGAATTTTGGTATTACGCTTGCTGCAGAGGTTGTGTTCCTATATTAGAAGAATAATTAATATATTATCATATTATCAGATATTTATTTAGCTAATTTGTTGATATCTATATGTTGACTATCACGGTCATGGCCATGCCTCCATCATTCACTGTGGCACTGAGCCTGGCACTCCCTTCTGATGGTGGAATTGATGGCACTGGTGTTCCCTACCGCCAGCCTTCCTTCAGCACTCTACCCCTGCACACAACTTCACCGGCTGCTCAGATCTGGGGTGCCAGGGAGTACTCTGAAGACGAAGCGTGTTTGCAAAAGGACATCTAGGTGCTTATCCAGCATGAGAATCTGCTGCCCTTAGACTCAAAGGGGCTCAGGGGCACTCACTGCCGAAATATAAAGGGCAAAAGGAGGAGAAACTTCTTGCCAGCCTCTGAGTTCCGTGGTCCACCACTGTCGACTACCCAATCCCTTTTTCCCTTATCACCAACCGCCTGCGTGTCTCATGATACCCCACTTTTGGTTACCTAGTCCCTTTTTCACAGCCTCTTTCACGGTCCCCTGATGTTCCGCTGTTAGCTACCCAGTCTCTGAGCCTGTCGCTTCCCTCTCCACCTGTTTTCACTGTCATTCAGTTTCTCCCCTTCTCACGATTGCCTGCACCTGTGTTGCATTTCTCTCTTTCCCTATTGTCTGCTCCAATGTTTCACTCTCCCCCTATAAACAATAAACTTGAGTCTAGAATCTGTCTACCATCATGCTTCCCACATGGTGTGTTCATTCCATTAGTCTGTCTGTGTGTCCTTATCACAGAAATGTGACTGCTGTTATCCGAGCAGCACCTGCACTGAAGATGCTGGCTGACCAGGCAGGACTCAGGGGGTGGATCTGGTGTCTCCTTGGCATGTGCTGAAAGCACCAACCAGGCAGATCTTTCACACCTGGACCTGGTGCTCAATGGCCTTTTACTCACTATATGATGGTGTGCTCTGCAAGGCAGTTCCTGTTGTTTTCTCGTTTACTGCAAAGTGACACTGTATCTGGGGTGCCATTAACAAACTGTTTCTGTCTTTAATCCACCCAGCTGCCCAAGAAGTGTTCCTATCTACGCTGCAGCACTAGAGCTTATTGCTTCATTTATTGCCGAAACTGCTTTAGTTTCTGCACTCACTACATGAAGCTGCCTATTTCCATTGCTGTTAATATGTCTATGTGTTTTTTGCTTCGGTTGTTGGCAACAAAACATTAAAGGTATCCCCTGAATGTGTGTCTCCTTAAAACACACCATACCTCTACAAAAATAACCAAAAGGAAAAACTCATTAACAATTCTCAGAAGCAATACTGATTCCCTTAAACTCAGAATGTCAAAGTGCCCCAGATAGTGTTGATGCTTAAGGTGTCAAGCATCATGATGAGCTTTGTGTGGTTCCTATGTCACATAGAACCAAAGTTATTTTATTTAAAAAAATAATAATAATAACCTCTACCAGGGTTTTAATCACACACAAAAGCCCATTCATTTCTTTTTTTATTTAAGACATTAGAAACAAACAGAAAAACACCAGATCTTTGAATCCGGACAAACTTTCAGATTAGTTTTTGCCCACAAGTGGGTGAGGAAAAGCCACAGAGGAAGGGGGGCCTGGAGAGCGGCCAAACAAATACCAGTTTTAGACTTTTTATTTGTTGAATCAGATTTTAATATGCTCTGGGTTAACTAAGCACACGTTGATGGTTTCCTTGTTCACACACTTTCTTGAACTCACTTGAACTTGCTGGTTAGGTGGCAGGTTTGGTAGGTTTGTTAGAGCCAAGACACTTGATGGATTTGAATGGAACTTGGCATTCTTAGTTTAGGCTACATTTTTTTTGTAGCCTAAACTGTGACTGCAGTGCATGCTGTTTTCATTCACATGTCTCATTAAAGCAATGGAAAGAATCCTGTGTGGTACATAATTATGAGTGATTAGCTCTCGCTTAAACTCTCTTTCACACACACACACGCACACACACACACACACACACACACACACACACACACACACACACACACTATGCCAAGTAATCCCTCCTTTCTCCCCTACAGTGTTTAGTTCCTCAGCTGACTATCTCGCCTGGTCCCAAATCCCCGTCAGCTGACCCTGCCCACTGAGACTGAGTCAGTGAGTTTCCATCGCCTTTCTCACACACACACACTCTCACACACTCCGGGAGAATTCAGACTATTCACATGATCTTGTATGCTGGTCAGCAGGCATTGCTGAGCTATTGGCTGGACACGCACTTTCCCAAAGTAGTGTAGTAGTACTTCATCCTCCACTCAGAATCCCAGTCTGTAGTGCACTATTTTGACCTCTTTTTACCCGCCACTATAGGTATGAGCCGATGCTGTTGTTTCCTTTTAAAAACACTGTTCAACAGGTTAAAATCATCCGAGATAAGTTCATGTGGGGTTTGTAGAGTTTTTCATACTGATTTCAAATCTGTGTTTAGTTTTTTCCGCACATACAGTGTTTGTGATGAAGCTAGTTCTATACTGCATGATAGTTGGTATAATG
>JBBJLR010000001.1:39920572-39935911 GCA_037577145.1 Brachypetersius gabonensis | reverse complement strand
TAATCATATGCTGAGTGTTTTTGAAGAAACAGTGGTAGCTGACTGACACTGATCATTATATCTATGCCACAGTGTGCACCTGTCTGACTGTTGAGACTTATATGTGACCACGTTATTCGGCCTACAGCAGTTCAGCTTGCCCAGTCATGTTGAATTCATAAGGAGTGTTTCAGATTCAGCCTGATCTGAGGCACAGTACAGGATGGTTAGGTCATTTATGTGTATATAAGTCTTAAAGCCATTTCCATTTGAAATTCCTTCTGTTTTTAGGGATAGAGATTGAAAACGGTTGTAAACATTGCTATTAGATTACAAAACACCTACAGCAGATACTGGAGAGTCAAAATTCAAATAACAGAAATTGAGTCAACCCCAAAAAGGCAACATTCATTCTAGCCTGTGGAAATCAGTAGTAGGGTAGAAAAAGCATGGCAGTGCTATGTTGAAGACATCTCGCTTAAGTCAGCCATAACAGTGCACATCAACAAAACAAATGATGTGTATAATGCAGTTCTGAAGCAGCGACTCTTTTACGATCACAGGAGGTTTAAGAGGGAAGGACGTTCAGTCTGACTCCATATAACTGTCACATTGAGGAAACATAACTGTTACATATTACCGCATGGTCGTAGTTCAAGGCTGCTGCCAACTCCTAAAGCAATCTAACCTTGAACACTAACACTCGCTGCTATCCTGACTACCCCTCTGTTCCAACTGCGCACTGAAGACTGATCCTGAATCTTAATCTTAAATGAGGTGTTACATTTTATGATGTACTGCATCATTATACACGACGGACAAAAGTATTGGGACACCTGGCCATTACTTCAACAGGGACTTGTAATGGCATTGCATTCAATTACATAGATTTGTAATACGGATTGGTCCCTCCTTTGCACCTATAACAGCTTCGACTGTTTTTCGAAGTCTTTCCACAAGACTTTGGAGTTTTTACGTGATTTGTCTCCATTCATTCTGTAGTACATTTATGAGATCGAACGCTGTTGTTGGATGAGAAAGCCTGGCTCACAATCTCCGTTCCAGTTCATCTCAAAGGTGTTGGATGGGGTTGAGGTCAGGGCTCTGTGTGGGTCAGTCAAGTTCTTCCTCACCAAACCCATTTACATTTACATTTATGGCATTTATCAGACGCTTTTATCCAAAGCGACTTCCATTCACTACCTACAGGGGACAGTCTCCCTGGAGCAACTTGGGGTTAAGGGTCTTGCTCAGGGACCCAGTGGTGGTGCTGTAGGTAGGATTCGAACCCACAACCTCTTGGTCTGGAGGCAAGTATCCTACCCTCTGAGCTACCGCCACCCATCCAACCATGTCTTTATGGATCTTGCTTTATGCACTGGGACACAGTTATACTGGAATAGAAAAGGTTCTTCTCCAAACTGAGTCCACAATGATCTAAATGACATTACACTGTCAACAGTTATTAAACCTGGGCTGCTTTGGAACTATTTAAAATAGTTTTGTCATAGACGTTTAGCTTATAGTTTTGTCATGATAACAAATTTGTTTTTGCTGTATTGGCTTTCAGTGACTGTTATTCTTTGTACTTCTTTCTGCTGATTTATTTGCTAACATCGTTCGCGTTTAGCTTGCTAGCTAGTGCTTAGTTTGGCAGCCAGAAGAGTAGTTCTTCCACTTTGCACTGTAGCCTATAGTACTAATCACGCTCAAAAATGTGTTGACTGGGTTTGGTCATTTTGCTGGGGGCTTCATCCAGGGCTGGCAGTCCAAGAGGGCTCAGTTGGTGGGGTGGCATGGTCTCTTGTGTAAGCAGCAGTTTGATGTAGCATTTCACAACACCGTGTAGCCGCCTCTGGATTGTTTTATTAAGACAAAGTACGCATAAAAACAGGCAGAATATATATTTGAAAAATAATAAGATAATGGCAGTACAGTTAAACATGTGGGCAGATATCGTCATTGCTCCAGCTTTTATTCCTGGAAGGAACATTAATGTTCCCTGAGGGTAAATATTTTCTGTTGCTTATTGTTTAACATGCAACATCTGATAAATTGCATCTATTTTTCAGTTGTTTGCATTAAACAAAAAACAACCTTTCCTTCCCTCAAGGAGTCCAACATTTTTGATATTTCAGTCATGCAGTAATAAGTCAGTAAATACTAATCATAGTCATCATATGCTAATGGATCGCTGTTGGCTCTGCGTGTGCCTCAGGGCTTAATCATACTGATTTAGTAGACTTTGCCTAGTATTGGTCATTGCCAAATGGTCACTGCGAGGAAATGCCATCTGAGAGCCAGTCTCGTGTTTGGCAAACTATAGATGAGCACATGATTTTGCTGTGTGCGTGTGGTTTGTGTGTATGTGAAAGAGCAAGAGGGTTTTTGAAACCAGTCATCTATGTCAGTAGTCTGATGAACTCTTCAGTTTTAATAGCTTTGCATAAGGAATGAATGCAAATGAGGAACTTACCTAGGCTTTGATATGGCTCTAAAAGTGTGGAAGAAAGCCACTTCAGGCAAAGAGATGGTTAACTCAGCCTTGGCCACAGAGTTGGGTCCTGAACCCGTTAAATCTTCTATTTTTCCCTCCAGTATGAGTATATGAATTTTAATCATTGACTAGCCCCATGACACAGTCCATATGACTACTGGAACAGTTGAACAAAAGTTTTATTCTTGGCCACGGCTTTAGGTAGTGTCAGTGTTGCATCAGTTGATCCCTTTGACCTAATTACACAATAATTAAAGCAAAAAAGGGGAGACAGTAATTCCATTCTAATAATGGAATAGCTGCCAGTAGTCTTTAATTTAATGCAATTCTATTGAATTCAAACTGATTTATATAGGGCTTTTTACAACCAATGTACTCACAAAGCAGCTTTATACAGTCCAACCCCTAGTGAGCAAGCCAAGGGCGCCAGAAGCGAGGAAAAACTCCTTAAAGCTCCCTGAAGAAAAAGAGCCTATGAGGATAACTAACAAAAGTGTGGCTACCAGGAAAAGTTAATATAAGTAAAAATACACGTTTTAATTTTTGTCAAAACTGTGTGTGATGTTGTGTCAAAGTTGCAACTGTTCATCAATGAGACCCAATTACACAGCTATTAAATCAAAGTAATGTAAATGGATGGATAAACAGTGAATCATGTAAAAATGGGAGCCAGTATAATTATATTAGTGGTGATGCTGGCTGTAGTTCTTATGTTATTGCATGTCAGAAATAAAACCACTGATAGGATTATCAGCAGCATCTGTGAGCTACTGTGTTGTTCCACCACAATTGTTGATTTTTACAGTATAAATCCAAAATATGCCACCACAGCTTAATGCATTATCCTTACAAAATGTAAACGTAAACCTGTATCCATACTATACAGTGTACACTGAACTGCGGTCACTCGCAGTTAATACATGCATGAGTGTTTTCTTTGGTATAATCAGATCAGAATCAGAATCGCGTTTATTGGCCAAGTATGTGAGCAAACACAAACAAGGAATTTGATTCCGGTAGATGGTGTCTCTCAAGCACAACGTTATAAAAAACAACAACAATATTAAACGATACAGTGAACAATATACTGAGCAAATATAATATATAATAATAAACAATCTACAATATGAATACGTAATATGGATTTATATTTATAAATATAAGATAAATGTTAACAAATGTATAGAAGTATTTTTGTACATATATGTTTATACTATTTATAAATATAAATATATGCATGAATATATCTATGTATATATATATATGTGTGTATAAATGAACAATGAACAATACAATATAATAAACAATCTAAATCTTATATACAGAAAATACAATATTATAGAAGCATAGTGTCCATGAAGAGTGTCCATGAAGTAAGTGCATTTGCAATGCTGCAGGTGTTTAGCAGGGCAAATCCAGTAACAATTTAATTTAAATTATAATACAGTAAAATGAATGGTTAATCACCAATAATGAATTATATTGATTGAAGACGAGAATTTCTTCAGGCGCTTCAGGAGACATATTATGACCCGCAGGTGAGAGCAGACACTGGACAGAGACTGAGCTCCGCAGACTCTTTTTATTGAAGCATTTTCTATAACAGTTGAGTTGCTGCAGGGCCACAAACTCACACCGCTAAACCTCCCTCACTCTAAACCGCTCATCTCTCTCACTCGCCCATCAGCCACGGCCACACTCACACCATGCTTTTTCTGGAGCTTGCTGCATATTGCCGGAAGGTTTGGAAGGTGTAGGGCATTTGGCCGGTATGTTAGGGCTTTAAGAAGAACAAAACGAAAAACATGAAAACACGAAGGCAGCAGCCAATATACGGTTGCTTTGTCTTGTCTTAGTACTAAAAAATGCAGTTATATTTTAAATGGAAATTTACCTGAATTTATATCTGAATTAATATTTCTTTTAAAAACTATTAAATTATATTTTTCTCAATAATTTAGCACTAAAATGCATTCAAAAAATATATTGCCTCGAAACAAGCAAAAAAAAAATTCACAGGATAATTTCCGCGAACAATTACACAGGTCAACAGGTCAACATCATCAGAGATAAGTTTATGTGGGTTTTGTAGTGTTTTTCATGCTGATTTCAAATCTGTGTTTAGTTTTTCCCACACATACAGTGTTTGTGATTAAGTTATTTCTATATTGCATGATAGTTGGTATAATGGTCATATAATAATCACATGCTGAGTGTTTGTGAAGAAACAGTGGTAGCAGACTGACACTGATCATTATATCTATGCCACAGTGTGGCCTGTCTGACTTTACACTGAAAATATTGAAACAGTTACTTGATTGGTGTCTATTATTATAAGTAATATTAGATTCGCACGTCTAATGCAAATCTAATATTACTCATAATTCAAAAAGTTGATGTGACTGAAAAAACTGAAAGCAGATCGATGCATATATCAGAGTTGTGTGTTAAAATGATCAGAATGTTTTTTCTTGTCCTATAAAAGATTTTTTTGAGACTGTAGGTTTTGTTCTGACAGCAATATGAACCAAAAATGAATGTAGTTATTTATCATTCACGAGGCTTCAGATGAGTGAGACAAAAATCCACCACTATTAGGCCTCGTCCACATGGACGTTCGAAATGAATGCGCTCTGAACGCCATAGGCGTTTTTTTGGCGTTTGGTAGCGACGCTTGACGCCCAATCTGTAGTTTCGTGTATTATTTTGACGCCAAGAAAACGTTGCATGCAGCGTTTATTTGACGCCATCCGAACGCGCAGCGGCCGAACGCCGGGCCCGAACGCCGTGTGGACGCTTTGATTTGCTTCAGTGAGCAGAAAAACGCGCGGCGTTAAATAGGCGCTCACCTGGAGTCACGAACGCCAGAAAAACGCCTGGTTCAGACGCCCGTGTGAACGAGGCCTTAGATACAATCAGTATATGAAACGGGTGCCGAGACTTGATGGGTTATTCCCTTTCTGGGGACACAGATGAGTGGCGAAGATTTACAGTGACCTGTGGATTACTGCAAGAACCGAACCCAATGATTCAGTCGTTTTTGCTGAGCTTCCACATGCAGTATGACCTCACTTTGACTACTGAGCTCCTGCATGACCAGTTCTCTTTAACCCATGGGTGCTTACCTCATTTTTATGTACTCACTTCTTTCCTCCCATGACATTTTGCCAGCAGTTTTTCCTGCAAGTCTGAGTTTGTGTCTTAAAAATAGATCAAACCATTGTTTTGGTACCAAAACGCTGACAAGTATTTAAATCCTCATGCCTTAACAGAAATAATTTTACTACCTGCAACACATTCACATGAAGACTAAAAGCTTAGCATTTTATTACATTACACTCGTCTATCTACAAGTATGAACATAAGTCTGAATGATAGGATTAAGGGGTCTGGATGCTGACCCCGATGTCACTCTGCAAGCAAGAGTTAAATTCAAGCATCCGAATTCATAGAGCCTTCATACATGTTGGAGACAAAGACAAATTAATACTGTACTAAAATGGGTTTTTCTGAATAAAGATAACGACCACTGCATATTTTACAGTAACCTATGTGTACATACATAATACTATCACAGTTTACAGGGAAAAGGTGCATGTTTGCACCGCATAACTGAACTTTAAGGAACATGTTGCAGCTTTGATGGTTAATTTACAAAGTTTATTCATAGATGAATTAAATCAGTCTATACCTTGACACAGTCAGTCTAACAATGAGACAAAGTGAATTTTCTGTCGGAATCATTTGGAGTTTTCACTGAACTAAATACGTAGTTTACTCTTGTCTAGTAAGACTCATACTTTTGTAATGTTCACATTTTCCACTGACAACCCCTTTTTGGATGCACAGGAAGACTCAGAAAACCTTGAAGACACTATATTTGATACAGTATTATACAGATTTTTTCACTGACTCTGACATGATTCGATTTTGAATGGAACAGGCACAAGATAATTAATGAGCAATGTTTTCATTAAATGTGTCAAGCAACTATTCTCAAAATAGTCCGGGAGTACTCCCTGCCTGTGTGTCATGATCAGATGGGTAATTAACTGATTAGTTGGATCAGGTGTGTTGGGAGCAGGGCAGGGGGCACTTATGGGTCAGCCCGCCCCGTTTTTTAGTTTAAACTGAATTAATTCTTTTAAATGTGTCCACAAACACACTGTGAAGATTTTAAAAGGCTGACTTAAAAATGAGTCTTAATTGTACACCCTACATGACTTTTAATCTGAAATAAAAAAAACTCCAAATCAAAGTTTTACATTTTCTTACAGATTACAAACTCAAATGATACTGTTAACTACAGTTTTACATAGTATCAATAGTCCCCTGTTTAAATAAAAAGAGACGGAAATTAAGTGTTAACACTATTAATTAAGCTGTAATATGCATTCAATCAAATAAAGGGGCAGCTGGTGGTCTGGTGGTTAGGGAATCACTGGAACTGGAAGGGGGTAGGCGTTGAATCCCAGGACTGCCAGTGGCACCACTGAGGTACCCTTGAGCAAGGTGCTGTCCCCACATACTGGGCACTATCTCTACACACTGCTCCCTGGGTACTTTTCCAACACACTGCTCCCTGGGCACTGTCCCCACACACTGCTACCTGGGCACTGTCCCCACACACTGCTACCTGGGTACTGTGCCCAAACACTGCTCCCCAGGACCAGCCCCAAACACAGCTCCCGGGGTACTCTCCCCACATTCTGCTCCTTGAGTCTTGCACTTAAACACTGCTCCTCAGGTACTGGATGTACAGACAGTCATAAGTAGTTGCAGAAAGGTCTGATATGTATGTAATTCTTGTGGTTGTGGGTTCGGACAGTCCCACTGTAGGTGTGTCCACTTCTCCAGTCTGCAGGGGACGTCCACTATCACGTGTTGGAGCGTAACTCACTCTCTCACATGGAGGAGTCCCAGGCGCATGTGTAACGAGAGAGAGAGAAAGAAAGCGCGCGCGAGAGAGAGAGAGAGAGAGGAGAGAGAAAGCGAGAGAGAGAGAGAGGGGGAGAGAGAGAGAGAGAGAGAGAGAGAGAGAGAAAGAAAGCGCGCGCGAGAGAGAGAGAGGGAGAGAGAGAAAGCGAGAGAGAGAGAGAGAGAGAGAGAGAGATTGTTCTGGGGGAGAAGCAGGACCTAGGCTGGAAGATGTTCCGCTGAGTGTTTACGTAGGTTGAGCCGTTTGTAACGCAGAGGGTCTGTAGAGTACTGAAGAGTAGGCGGGAAATGTGCTTGTTTTGTTTGTTCGTTTATGTTTTTAAAGACTGAATTTGCTTCTTCGGTGCGAGAGAGCCCCGAGGCGAAGCGGGTCGTTTATAAAATCGTGGCAGCGTCCTATCCGTGAATAAAGAAAGCAGATTAGCTTCAGCTGAGTCTTAATCGGGAGGGGGGGTCCCTGGGACAGAGCGACCAGAAAGAGCCCCATGTCAGCCAACCTCCACCCTGTCGTCTCCGCAGCCCCGGCCAGGCTGTGACTCCATCTCTGTGGCTCCGCTGTTCTGAGTGTGTGTGAGAGTGAGTGTGTGTGTGTTTTGGAGGGAAACTGACGAGCGGAGACTATGGAGTCTGAGCAGAGCAGCTTCGTGCCGGGGAGGAGCGCGCTCGGCCGGCTCTTCAGGGCGCGCAAGCGGCGCGAGATGCTCTTCGTGCAGGTGTGCTTTGTGTGCAGCATCCTTCTGGGTGCGTGGAGCATGTCGGCCGTGCTCAGCAGATCAGGTGAGTGGTGGGAACCGGTGTGTGTTTGGGGAATGGATGGAGATGGGTTGGGGGGATGCTGGAGCTGAGATCATGGCTTTTACACCTCATCCCCTCTCCTTAGTCACACTTGACGAGTTTGCGTGTGATCCTGCAGTCTGAGCTCAGGCTTTACGCTGTAAGTCCTGACTGCTGTGCTCTCTGTACGCCCCCCATTTTGGAGGGCCCACATGCAACCGAGAGGGATTTGGTGCTAAAGATTGCACAAGACGATTGAGGCTGAGAGAGTGCTGGATGCCTCCTCCTCCTCCTCCTCCTGTTTCTCTTCTGGCCCAGAGCTTGTGTATATGCCTGGGGGTCCTCACACGTGCACGGGGTCCATCGCAGCGACTGTGGGGATCCTGGTGTGTGAAAAACGGCTTTAATGATATACTACACCCATTAGAGAGCGTGTTGTAAACACTGTCTACTCCCTCACGTATGGTGCTGAGGCAGGAAAGTGACCATTTATACACTACATGGACAAAAGTATCGGGACGCCTGACCATTACACCAACAGACACTTTAATGGCATTGTAATCAAATACATAGACTGATGTTGGACAAGGATGCCTGGCTCACAATCTTCATTTCAGTTTAATCCAAAGGTGTTGGATGGGGTTGAGGTCAGGGCTCTGTGCGGGCCTGTCAAGTTTATCCACACCAAACTCATCCACTAATGTCTTTATGGAGCTTGCTTTGTGCACTGGGACACAGTCATATTGGAATAGAAAAGGTTCTTCTACAAACGGTCTCCACAAAGTTGGAAGCATGCCATTATCTGTAATGTCTTGGTATACTCGATTTTATACACCTGCGGCAAGGGATATGATTGAAACATCTGAATTATGTAATTAAATAATGTCCCAATACTTTTGTCACTATGGTGGGCTAAAGAGTGGTTGACATGCAGTTCTACACGATAACAGCACCCTTAATAGAGTTGGACCTGATACAGTGGTCAGTGAGAGATAACCTACATCCCATGTATAAAATGTAACTCGATAATAAAAGTGTATGGTGAGTGTATGTTCCCTATATCCAAGTTCTCGTAACACAGGATCTTAGAGCATCACCACTTTAAATGAGATCACATTTCATTGTTTCAGTAGTCATCAGGTGCTACTAACCAAGAAACAGAGTCCATGAATTTCAGTAGAGATGTTCATATCCCTATGACCGACCACCAGTATTGATTTTCTCCTTTGAGTGAGTGTCAAGCGGGTCACGTCTGCTTTTTATGCTGAACTGCCTTTAAAATGACTTGCCTTGGATGTCAATTTTCAACATAAACTGACTGAACTACAGACTAGCTTCTGTTATAGCCTATGAGAAGAGAACTGGAGAAAAGAATCAATACTTTAGCTCCAGTGAGGAAAGGAGATGTCTCTAGTTTGAGGATCAGTAAGTGTTGTGGCTTTTTTGGGGGGGCATCATATTAAACATTAATTTCTCTAATATTACAAGAGGCTTAAGGGATTATATGGGTGTAATATAACACTGACAAGGCTGATGAGAATGTCTGCTGACTTGCAGTTGTGTGTATGGGATAACTGATAAATCAGCAAGATGGACAAAGCTTATCAGGAGTCTTACTGTACCTCTGCGATGGAGGTGGCTGAGGGATGAATTTTTGCAGGCTTTCTTCATTCCTAAAAGAATTGATGGTTTTAGAACAGCTGATGCCTCTTGCTCATGCTCATAAGCAGCGCTGCCAGTCAGGTGAATGTGGATCGCTATTTAAAAAAGTTGAGGAAAAGATTAAATTAAAATCAATTCAATTTAATTTACATAGCACTTTTTATAACCGAGCCCCTCTTTTTTACAGCGTCCGAACCCCTAGTAAGCAAGTCGATAGTTTTAAGAAATAAACTGGCATCTGCATGAATAAATATGCTATTAAAAATATACAAATTCACATTATTCTAATAGTCACGCTGTTTTAAGGTATTCAAAACCACGTATGCTAAAAGATCAAAAGTGTTATGGCATAACGAACGCAAATACAGATTTAATTGCATCGATTGTAAATTTCTTCGATAAAAAAAACCCCTTAAAAATGAACTAAAATCCTAAGTACGTGTATTTTCTTTGACATAATACGACAAATATTCTTTCAAAATGTTTCTTTCCAAATAACTCGCACAAACAAATACCTTCTCATCCATTCATTCATTTTCTAAACAGCTTATCCTAACCAGCTTCTGGGCACTGGAGCCTGTCCCAGTGCTCACGGGACGAAAAGCAGAGAAATGCCAGCCCATCGCAGGGCATACACACAAACAAACACATTCACACACACAGTAACAAAATCAAACACTTGTTCTTACAAGTAAAATGAAAAATGAAACCATTACATACACTCCTCTTTCTTGTACAAAGCACTCTTTTTACTCTAGTAGGCTTTATCTAGTTCTAACCAAAAAATGCTGTGGATAATAAGGCGGATCATTTTCGTTTTTGGTCCTGTGGGAACCCTGCTTCGGTGCAATTTGGTCTGTTTATTAGCAGCCTGCAATCAGAAGGTTGTAGGTTTGAATCCCAGCACTGCTATTGTCATCACACACTGCTCCCTGGGCGCCCCTCGCTGGTGGCAACCCACTGCCTCACTTGGTGAATGGATTAAATGCAGAGAAAGAATGTCACACTGTGTGCTGTGCTGTGGTGTGTTCACGCATTACTATAAGGGGCCACTTTACTTCATTCTGTTCATTCTACAAAACTGTGTATGGACATCAGCCCTCAGGGACCAGACGAAGCACCCTGTAATACACTTTGTTACTCTCCCCCACACTGAAACATCTCTGCTTTGTGAAAATCACTGCAGTGTGTTATTTACAAAGGATTCACTCAGAAATCACCACCATACATTTCAGCCCTAGGGAGGTTTAGATTATTAGCCACGAGTTAGCCATTTCATCTTATGTACCTTAACTAGGGAATCACATTTATAATACCATAAGCCTGTGCAGCCATTGTTTCGTTTAATGTCGTTATATTAGCCTAAGCTTTTCAGAGGATTGTAGATTTAAATGAATGAATGAATTGTCTGCGATTCAGATTGGTCATCTGCTCAGAGCTTTTGGGTCGACTTTAAAGGGGTCAGTTTTTCCGAGTGTCTGCATAATTGAATGGTTACGATGTAAGCAAAGCAATTAAGAGCGGTTTGATGTGGAATGCTCTGTTCTACAGAAACGTACTGCGTCTATTGTTCACAGCAGTGACGAAAAGAAGCAGACATCCAAAGTGTTTAACGTCTCTAAAAGCTTCCTCTTAGAAATCTATTGCATTAAATGCGTGCGCACCATCTGCCTAATGTCTGAGACTTTATTTTGGTTTTTGTTACCGTTTTGAGATCATATTTTAGCTTAAAACATATTTATGGCTCGCATTTACATGTAGAGATTGGGAGCAAAAATAGGATACATGTCAAATATTGAATTATGCAGCAATTTTGAAAATAAGGGGACATTCTTTTTAAGGAGTTACGTCTCAGTATTAAAACCCAGCAGAGTATTCATAATGAAATTGGAAAGATCCAAAGATGCCCTGCATAAAACTCTAAAGAGACACTAATGGAGATGCCAAGAAACTCTAAATGTGATTGATGAAGTGGTTCTACAGGTTTGTAATATGAAAAAATAAATAAATAAAATAGGTGTGCTAATGCAACCTGAATCAAATTCTAAACATGCTTTTTTTCTAACTGTTTTTATGGACACGTGCTGCCGTTCCAGGTCATGGGATTGTGTTGCAGAAGAGCTTGGCTCCACCTACAGATGCTCTGAGCCGAAGACTCATGGCCGTGGAGGAGGACAACGAGACTCAGGAAAAGAACTGCTCTGAACCTGGTAGTTCTGCACTCTTTTCTACCTCACACAACACAACACGACATACATCTCTGTATTTATTCCACAGCATTCGCTGTAGGCATGACTTTACCTAGCAGGCCGAATCACCTCCTACACTACACATTAAACCTAATGTTGACTGAGCTGCTGATAGGTCCACACTTCTGTCACTCTATTAAACAAACCAGTTTGCATTGCTGTCCATCCAGTTTATAAATAAAAGCTTAGGATGTGAACTATAAATGTTAAGGTTAGTAACGCAATGAGGGACAGGCATTACACAGTTGAGGGTAGAACAGAAACCAAATTACATGAATAAATTAGACAATGTTCAACACATAATTGCACTTATTTATAATAAAGCAGGATTTGACAAATAACATATTGATCAAGGTGTATTCTATTAACGCAAAGTTTTTATAAATGGATTCTGCTGATGCGTGTTGTTTCATGTGTGAGTATATTGAGTATATTTTACAGTGGGTTTGAACTTGACTCTGCCAATCATACTTTATGGAACTGGAGCTATCTGTTTCATAAATTAAGATTTTCTTTTACTTTTGAGGCTACATTTGATCTGTGCCTTTGATGTCAGCTCATCTTTTGAATCAAATCTGGTTTTGGCTAAATTGTCCTCTTTCCTTTGGAAAATGCTCAAGCGGCAACTGCATCAGTCCGGCTCTGGTGGTTATTCCGCTACCGCGGGAGAGCCAGCGTGCTGGGTGAATGCGATTATGAGCAAAGATTTGTGATCATGGGGGGAAAGAAATCTGCTGGAGCTGGAGCGGCCTCGTGCAGAGTATAATTGGAGGGGGGGGGAGCTATTTTTAGACTTTCCTTTTCTCCAGCACTGCTATGACCCTAACAGTATCAAATGACTGTTTTTTCTCCGTTACTCATCAAAAAGAAAGAAAAATGTGAGCCTGGAGGTTGAGGGGAGATGAAGACTCATGACACTGGCATATAAGGTGTGGGGGCGGGGGGTTGGGGGGGATCGAAAGGTTCAGACTTGTGATGACCAACAGTGTGTTCTGCAGTGAGGAGTGCAATCAGACACCGCTGATGCTCCTTCATAAACGCTCTCAGTTGTCTTGTGTGAAGGTTGGGCTGCGTTTCATAATCGTTATGGTGGTACTGACCTTGGCTGTTGGCTCCTGAGGTAGAGCTGGGCATTATGATAATGATTATTGTCTTGTTGATAAATTATGCTACAGTGTAATGGACAGATTTTTGTAATTTGCCTTTCTGAGCGTTTTGTAATATCGTCAATATTTAACAAACATCGGTGTGTTTCGTTATAAACGGTGCATTGATTTATTGGAGCACAGGATGGACAATCATTGAGAAACCATTTGTATTCACAGATTTTAAGAGTATTTTTTGAAAGTGTATTTTAAAAGTGTGATATATTGTGTATCACAAAAATGTACCCTGATCATTATTTACCATAATGCCCATTGCTAGTTAAGTTTGTGAATTTCATTGACTGCCACCACCACCAAAATACATTCTACTCTATAGCCTGTAGTAGGTTGTTGCTGAAATTTGCTAAGCTCATGTTATTCAGAATAAGAATTCTTTACTGGAGGTAATTTTGCTTACTTGAATAGAGATGAAACGGTTCTTTGACATTATCAGTTACTGTCAGCAAGTATTCCTATTACTGACTTTAGTTCATACTTTCAAAATGATGTCAAAACGTATTGCCCAACTTAGAGTGACATAATAACTTAACCTGAAGGGGGCAGCGCTTCTGTATCTAAACGGTGGTACCTATGTGAGCATAAAGCAAAAAAAGAGCGATTATGGCTGAAAGCTCAAAATAAATGAAAGTCTGGGATATTTGTCTTAAACGGAAGGTGAAAGTCAACAACTGCAAGTCTGACTTTCCATGGAAGTTCATCGCAGCTGAAAAGGAAACCTTGCTGTGTCAATTCTGCAGGAACCGAACAGTCAATAAACACTAGCTGTTCTTCCATGCCTGTGACAAACCAAACTACAGCTGCTCCCTGAGGACACGCAGTTCACACCACAAGTGTTTTGTCAGAATATGGTAACATTACTCTTACAGAATCAGAGAAACCATGTTACACTACTGAGATAAACCACTGGAATACCATCTTCCTAATCATAGATACAAATGTCTCATGTTATCCACTACAATATACCTCATATACATACACTTAAATATGCAAATGAGCTCACTAACCAATCAGAATGTTTCCTTTTGTTGTCATTTGTTTTATTTGGAAATATCAACGAAAAAGATAAACAGTACAAGGAACAATTACTTGGACAGATATTTCCCTTTTGTCTGCAAACCCTCCCCCCCGCAAAAAAAAAGAAAAAAAACCCAACATCCCATCCCACCAGACAGAAACCCTCAACTAGGAAAGCACATACATATATATTAAAATGGTCCATGCTTATTATAGAAATATGAAATATACAAACATACATACATCATAAATTATACACATAATACATACCTGGAATAAACTGGAAATATTTTTTTAACTGCATGCTCTTATTATCTTATGCAGGTGAGTTTCTTTGAGTGTTTTGAAGTTCAAACGTTTGTCTTAGTTGTATGTTGCTCATTTCGCCGGTTCACTGCTGTGTTTTTAACATATTACGAAGCATAATGCCACTGCAAAATGAGGCTAAAGAATGACAGCACTAATATTTTATCCAGACTGCGCAGTCCTAATGAGGAGTCATAGCACTTTCCCTGACCTATGGAACTGCACTGGCGAGTGTTTTGGGGGGGCTGTGTTTTTGCTTGAGTCAAGTGCAGCAGGAGCGGTTGTCAGCGCAGCTTGATAAGAGTCTGCTCTTTCGTTTTTTGCTGCATGTGCCCATAATGAGTGTGTGTGTGATGCTGCGAGTGGGAGCTGCCCGATTGTCAGGCCCACTGGCTCAGCAGTACGCCTCACACGCCTGTCAAGCTTTGAGTGTATAGATCGCACTCCTACAGCTCCTGGCAAGAGTGTGTAAGCGTGCGTGCGTGTGTGTGGGTGTGTGCGCGCGTGTCTGTGTACATTGCAGTGTGTTGCAAGTTGGCGATGCTGCTGTATAAGTTTGGAAACTTAGCATTAATTATGTGAAGATTAGAAAAATATCATAATAATCTATTTCATGCACTGAATGGTTTTTGATCTGACATTTAATAAACTGTGAGGTCAGAGATTTACAACCTTAATGTGTATATATATATATATATATGTGTGTGTGTGTGTGTGTGTGTGTGTGTGTGTGTGTGTGTGTGTGTGTGTGTGT
>JBBJLR010000001.1:39894553-39912138 GCA_037577145.1 Brachypetersius gabonensis | reverse complement strand
TGTGCTAATTGAGCTCAAGCTGTGCTGACTTAAGTTAACATTATTGAATGCTAGTGCTTTCTAAATGACCACATGGTTTAAGCACTGAAAAATGTAGGGTTTTGTGTGTAGAATTTTGCAGTAACAGTTCACCAAATCTGTCTCATGTGTTAAAGCAGGGAAATAGTGTTTCCCTAGAGTTCAGTGAAATGGGTGTGCTTTTTGAAAAATAGCATTATGGTTTAGAAATTTTAGATCAAAAGACTGGTTATAGTGTTTTAGCAATCGAGAAAAACTGTAAATGACTTTGCCTTCAAATACATAAACTTTAATAAGGAGTTGGTCCTCACCTTTCCAGCTAGAACAGCTTCCACTGTTCTTGGAATACTTTCCATAAGATTTTGGAGTGTTTCTGTGGGAATTTGTGCCCATTCGTTCTGTAGAACTTTTATGAGGTCAGGCACTGAACAGTCTCCGTTCCAGTTCATCCCAAAGGTGTAGGATGAAGTTGAGGTCAGGGCTCCGTGAGGGCCAGTCAAGTTCTTCCACACCAAACTCATCCAACCATGGCCTTATGAACGTGTCATGCAGGAGTAGAAAAGGACCTTCCCTATAGTATGTCCAAAATGTCACGGTACGCTGAAGCATTAAGATTGCCCTTCACTGGAAGTAAGGGGCATCCGGAAATTAAAAATCAAAAGGTGTGTCCCAGTACTTTAGTCCACATAGTGTACATGTTTACATAATCAAATTATAAACACATGCAGAGCAAGCTGGATCCGGCATGGATTGATGCATTAGATATAAATATGCATATACCAGACACCAAAACATACAAATGTGCAGAATTATTATAAGATTAAGGTTTCGAATGAGTTTTATATTTGCCTCAGGTTTAACACCAGCATACAGAACTATTTTTCGGGGAAGGAAGATAAGGGCGTTGGCAATGGTAACGCAGTGATCAGCGAGCTGGAGGATGGTAATGCATGTTATGAGGAGTTTTGGGATGATCCTACATGGCCGTTACTCAACCCAGGTAAGGGTAACTAGACAGGCTTCTCTCTGCGCCCGAAACCTCCGCTTACTCCTTCTGCTCTTACTCTACTTCAATCAACAAAATAGCTGCAAAACAACTTAACTCTTAAGCCTAACTTCACTCTTTTGTCTCTTTTGAGACACTTCTGCTTAACTGTGCACACACTAACTGTGCTTTTAGTAGGGGTGCACTGATATGGAATTTCTGGGCCGATAATGATAATCCAAAATTAAGATCTTGTAG
Source organism: Brachypetersius gabonensis (assembly GCA_037577145.1). NCBI lineage: Eukaryota > Metazoa > Chordata > Actinopteri > Characiformes > Alestidae > Brachypetersius > Brachypetersius gabonensis. The sequence continues at coordinate 39,910,877 of JBBJLR010000001.1, read as the reverse complement.
TTTATAATGAAAACAACTAAAAATTGGATTGAAACTATTTTTAAGGTTTGAATCCGGGTCCTGGTCTTGTGTGAGAGGAATTTGCGTGTTTTCCTAATGGTGACGTTGGTTGCAAACCTGCACCCACAGCGGCCCTTTCTGGACAGGTTTGACATCCCAGCTTCAAGTCATAGATCATGCGCAGTGAACATAAAGACTATAATGCGCAGTAAACATAAAGAATACACTACAAGAATGTATTGCTGGATCATTATTTAATTTTACATGACATAGCCAAATCAGAGATTGACATTCACAACATTTTATGAAAATACTACGCAAGCATAGAAACAACTTAGACAAGGGAGGGGTCATGTAGTCTATTGGGGAGAAACAAAGCAGCACGCAACCAGGATCCAGACAGGCAGTTTATTGAAACTCACAAAGCAAAACGTTTAACTTCAAACACTTCTTAATCCTGAGGGTACTGCCTCCAGGAATCACGCTACTCCTTGGTAACTCCTTGGTAATCCCTCAGTTACGTTTCTTGTCCTGAAGCAGCCTCCATCTACTCCATGCAGCCGGGAACCTTCAAGAGTCCACTGGACCTCACACTGTCCTAATCCAGTCACAGTCTTTCGCTCAGCACCCCGTTACTCCTGTAAGACACAGAGAGAGATAGAGAGGGAGGAAGAGAGCAAAGATGGACACTCCATCAGAGAATCGTGCCACTTGTTTCTCTGATGCCGCCACTCTCTCCAGTCTGTTGGGAAGCTCGACTTTCTCTCCTTATGGCTGTCCAGGAACCCACGATCACTCCCACCACGGTCCGCTCTCACTCACACCCGACTGTCCCCAGCACCAGTGTAAACCACTGGGCAATACGTTTTCTCGAGTACAGAGACTCGGCATAACTTCGATACATTTACATAAGATATGGATCAAGTCCCTTCCCCTCACTGTTCAGACTTTCCCCCAAGATGTTGGTGACCACGCACCGCTGTTCTGGTTCACCCGGGTTTTAACCACTCACACAGCCCATCACACGCCACTCTCACTGATGAGCTCAGCTGTTCGCACTCATTCACACGCCACGCACACCTACAGCTCCTAATGAGTATGTAATTCATACTCACATACACACCCAAGAATCCAGAGCCCTAGTATTCTGGTGACCTGCTTCTCCTTTTCTGAGTCGAAGGGTCCCCAGACATCACAGGAGGTAAGGAACTATACAGAGATGACACTAACAAAAAGACAGACCCAGGGTTAGGGTTAGGGTTAGGGTTAACCTATTGCGGACCAATGGCCTGTCCCGATTTTAGATTCGCGGCCCAATCAAAAGCCTTTGCCGCCCATCAGTGGCCCAGTGGTTAAGAAACCACTTTGTATTTCTTACATTTTACTTTCAAAGTCCCCATTACAAATTTGAAAGCATTTTTTTCTATTAATTAAAAGTACAGTCAAGTTCATATTATTGTAAGACATGTACACATTATGAAACTGAGCACAACTGTGTGAATATGCTTGTGACCAGCACTGCTGGGGAAGGGCAGAAGAGCAGCATGTTTCTGCAGGGCAGAGACTGGGCGAGACATAATGTTGTGCAGTGCAATGGTTACGTCATGCAATGACAGAATAGTTCCAAAGGAAACGCATTCTTCCAGATTTACCATTATTAGATTTAAAAACCCAGTAGACACATTTATTGAACAGTACCACTTTATTCCGCTCTTGGTATTTTTTCCACCCTGGAATGTAGTTTCCTGTCCAGTGTAGTATCATATAGTACCATTTAGGTTGAATAAAATAGAGCAGCGCTAGCAAATACAGTCTGTGTTTGCGAGAACTAAAAATAGAGTGCAAATTTAAATCATTGGTTTTTCATATATCGGCTGCCAGTATATCATGCTCCCTTACATTTTAGAGAAGCTGACTCTGTGTAACGTGTTGGTGGTGACCGAGCCTTAGCTTGCTTGCTGGAAAGCTCTGTTTCAGAGTGTGTGCTGTGTAGTGCTCCTTAAGCAGCCCTGCACTGAAGCCTGTCTGTTTAGCCTTACTAAACCCTCCCTGGATCCTGCCTTCGACTGCACAGCTCTGTGTGTGTGAGCGCATTTCTGTTCTTGGTGTGTGATTAATCCTCCCACATGCTTTTAAAACATTTATGTAATGTTGTAGTAAGTGTGTTTGAAGCTGCAGTGTTTGTGGAGAGGTGTGTGTGTGTGTGTTGAATAATGTGTCTGTGTGTGTTGTGGTGAATATGGAATAAGAGGCAAAATGCATATTTTAGATTGACATCCATAGAAATTCTGGATTGTTGAAAACGCAGTTCTGCAACAAATCAGAAACAGTTTACAATTAACTTGTTGCCATCAAACTGTCTTTCAGCGATAAAAATACTTTACAAAATGATGTCATACCATTAAAATTGTTCTTGCAAAAATGTTGGTTTATTTATTCGGCCCATAACGTTATGATGTTACTTGTGTACCCTTGACTTTATGGACTTCCCCACAACATACTGATAAAACCGTTTGTTTTATTTAGTTGTTTTTTTCATGTAGAACTGTTTGATCACTTTCCATTTAGGAAGCCTGTAACACAAACATCTCTCCTTCCCTTATGAAAACTTGTCTTCTCCTCACTCCAGCTGTATATGTGAGGGAGGTCTGTCGTGTTACACCTAATGAAGAATTGTGTTATTTTTACCAAAATATATTCCATTGTAGGTTTCAGTGAGCATTTTTCCTTTAATTAGTTTTATAAAAGACATTCATAAAATATCACATCTGATTTCTAGCCTAATGGGCAAGTGTTACAGCGTTTTTCATAACACATACTTCGCACAGAAACAGCTAATGTGTAAAATGCTGCTAGCTGTGTATTTCTTCCTGTGGTGCAGCAGAATGTTTTAGTAGTTGTAATGATGCCCCTCTTTTAGATTAACTTAAATAAAGCACTTCTGGGGAAAAAACATCTCCAGCTGGAGAGTTGATGGCCACTGCAGTATAACATATTTTTAATTATAAAATTGAACAAAAGTTTAGAAAGAATCAGGCTTCATGACTGCTACTATGTTATTATAGATAAAGGTATAATTTCAATATACTGTAGATACAGTGTCAGAAACCAAACATACAACTCTGTTTGAGATGACTTTATCAGCTCAATGTGAGTTGAGGCAGGTATGTAGGGATTCAGACATGCTTGCTCTGTTGATTACTTGCTTATTTGTTGTTGTAGCCTCATAACTCATAAAAATTTCAAACATCAAGCATTTCTGGTTGACTACATTTGGAGTTAAAGGAAAACCTGGAAACATTGCTTTTATTTAAGCATGTGTGATGTGTGATGAGCTAGTTTGTGTGTGTGTGTTTGTTTGTGTGCATATGTGTGTGTGTTTGTGTGTGTGTGTGTGTTTGTGGGCATACGTGTGTGTGTTTGTGTGCATGTGTGTGTGTGTGTGTGTGTGTGCATGCGTGTTTGTGTGTGTGCATGCATGCGTGTGTTTGTGTGCGTGTGTGCATGCATGCGTGTGTTTGTGTACGTGTTTGTGTGTGTGTGTTTGTGTGTGCATGCTTATTCTGGGTTTAATGAATGATTTAAATGCTCAGACTGATTTCACATATGAAAGCACTGTGGGCCCAGTTGCATCACCACTGCTAAGCTCAGTTGAAAAAGGAGTTGAAACTCGCGCACTGGAAACTGCGTAGAGAGGTTAACCACTGAGTGTACACTGATGCAAGATTCCGAATGACTGTCCGAAAACTGGTCTGATTAAATTTAAATATGAAAAAGGACTGATGAGCACATAATTAAAGATCATCACATTGGTATTAAAAGGAGCATCTTGAAATCTTGAATTTAAGTGTAAATCTTAATTCAGGTGGAGTCTTTGTTTTGCTTTCAAATGTGAAACCACAAAGTAGAGGGATTAAGTACAGATAAAATGCTAAACCTCTGTATGCATGGCCTCACTGCTCCCTTGTGTGCTCATAGTAAAACCCAATAAGATGTACACTCGTGGCTCAGTGGTAATGGTGGATGAAATGATGAACTCCAGCCCTCCAAACTATCGTTTCCCGGAAGCCGGCCTCAGGGTCATGATCACCAACCACTTTGGCCCCAAGACCCGCCTGCGCATGGCCAGCCGACTCATTATCAATGAGGTGTGCACCATTCCTAGTAATCCGCAGGGATGTGAATGGGTTATTGGTTAGAGGGTAGTAGGTCAGGCAGAAAATCCATATTTTTTTAACTAGGCTATAAAGTGTGACAGGTGCTAGATATAAATATGTATTAATGTGCTTTTTTTGTTGCTTCTTCTGTATCACAGATGTCGTTCTAGACTACTAGTAATTGTTCTAATGTACAAACAAGCATAGCTCCCTCTTTATTTGTTACTGTTTGATACTTCTTAATAATTAGGTTTACGAACCTTGAAATACTCCAATAAAAATAAATTTTTTTATTAGAAGATATCAAGGTGCCACTATTCTGACACAGAAATTCAGAGGGAAACTCACAGAACACAGAAAGCAGCACTTTTCTGGCATCTTACTTTATAATAACATGCCTGTATATGTGACTGTGAAAGAAAATTTAATTGCAAAAGGAAAACATGACAGTTTTTTTCCTTCCCTGCGGTAAACAGAACATCCATTCATTAACTCTAATACTTTAATATCAGAATAAGTCAGAACGCACAACCTTTGTAAGCGACAGACTCGGCACATAATTGTTAAGGATATGGCAGGCTTTCCCAGCAAGTGTCCAAAGCATAAGCGTCGAGGGATTTAACTCGTTACTATAATTTTCCCCACGCTGAAATTCAAAGAAAGGAATGTAAGAATAATGCAGAGGTGGCACCTTTAGTCTTAAAGTAGACGACAAAAGGTTTTTTCCATTCACCCGAGATTGAGCTTTGCTAATTAAGACCTATTTGACCTATTTGTCCACTGACTTAAGCATTTACTTAAATGTCATGCAAATATTCCTACAAAACAAAGACTATTCTTAATGTTTGTCATTAAATATGTTGCTTTTGCTTACAGTCGAGATTAATAGATACAGCTTCTGCAAAAAAATATGTCGGTGTTGTTTTCAAATGTAATTTTCAAAAGCTTTCTAAAGGCAAAATATTCTGAAATTCTAGTGGTATGTTAATAATAAAAAATCGTTTTAAAAAGATTATAAAAACCAGTAGGGATACTTCCACTGTTAAGATGATGGGTCTTTGACTGAATTAATTAGGCTAATCTATTGATTATTTGTTTGTCAGATGCATTTTTGATCAAGTTATCTTTATACATTCAAACATTTAAGATCTACTGTCTAGTAATGTGTGTTAGAAGTAAAGGTTTTTTTTGCCCCATGCCTGTTTTGGCGTACAGCAACAGCGGCTGATGCAGGCCTCCAACGGGGTGGACAGCGCACTGGTGGCTGATGGGAAAGCGGACACCCTGGAGAACGGCACCGTGCCAGAGGACAAATTGACAGAGGATGAGGAGAATGAGCTGTCATCTCCCTTCACCATTCCTGGTGAGGAAGTCTCACTCACACATGCACATCTCAGAGTTGCCACAGTGCAAAGTACTGGAAATTCACACCTGGATCACCTGCTGTCACATCACTGATCGTCATGTTTTAATGTTGTACTTCCTCGTCTAATCGACTGTGAAGTACAAGGCTAGCATATGCAGAGCTGAGCAGAGAGAAAATCCCTAAAGAAAGGGACAGTATGTATTGTTTCAAGATTATCGGCTTAACATTCATTGACTTTGTTAGAAGGTGCCTGCTGCGGTTTATGGGCTTCAAGGAAGTTTCACACGTGTTTGGAGCGGAACATTCACAGAAGTGCTTTATGGATGATTGTATTTTTGGTGCAGGTGAATTCTAGCAGGTGCTTAAGAGTCTTGGTGTTTATTGTAAACTAAAAATGGACACAAGTCGTCTTTTTAAATAGCAAATACTCCTCAAAAATTCGATTCCAGAATAGAAAAAAATCTCAGTTTTTATCTCAGCTGAACCTTAGGCTGCAAGTGAATCCACGGCAAGGCGTTTTGAAAACCTGGCCCATGTAAACCGTGAGCAATAATGGGAAAAGTCAAGAACAGACAGGATTCCCTGACCTTTAGGATGACGAACATTTTCAAAATGCAGCCCAAAAGCATGAGCTAAGATAGCATCAGCGGTAAACTATTTGGTTGTTCCCTTTTTTTTTAAACAGTCACCTAATTATGTCATGCAGTAAAGAAAGCAGGTGAGTACTCATCCACAAAATAGGTTAAGATGACTGTGGCTTTTGTGTGTTATCCACCATCAATGCACTGCAAACAAGGATCTGTATTGTGTTACTGGTCCTCCAGGGGGTGCTATGAACAGACTAAAGTTTATCATCTCGTGGCCTATCCTGGTGTTGCTGTTCTTCACTGTGCCAAACTGTGGCAAGCCACGCTGGGAGCGGTTCTTCATGCTCTCCTTCTTCCTCTCCACTCTGTGGATAGCCGTGTTCTCCTACGTCATGGTGTGGATGGTAAGTGCACTTTCTATCTGCTGCAGTGTATGTCTGTTCATCACTGTACTGTATCAATGTCACTGATACAATCTAGATTTCTGTAATTAGTAGTGTGTGTTTGTCATCATGTGCAGGTCACAATTATCGGATACACGCTGGGAATACCTGATGTTATCATGGGCATCACTTTCCTAGCAGCTGGCACCAGTGTTCCTGACTGTATAGCGAGCCTCATAGTGGCTCGACAAGGTGAAAAATCTTGACCTCTTTGTTTCCCTCTCAGTTTTATACCATTTTTTACAGTTCTGTTTTGTGGATGTCTGCACACACAGGTCTGGGGGACATGGCTGTCTCCAACACGATTGGCAGTAACGTTTTTGATATCCTGGTTGGGCTCGGAGTACCCTGGGGCATCCAGACGATGGCTGTCAACTATGGCTCTGTGGTATCTGTCGTTTTCTCTCCCTGTCAAGTATACACACACCCACGCACATTTACTGAGGAGAGCTGGGTAAAGGCACTGCTTTGCTGACAGCACAGATGCAAAAGACTCTGATGGTAATGTTGTTTCTCTTGTCTCAGGTGAAAATCAACAGTAGAGGACTGGTGTATTCTGTTGTGCTCCTCCTGGGCTCAGTGGCTTTGACTGTAAGTTACAGTAATCTGAATAACATACCCTATAAGCAGGTGTTAAATTAGAATTCAGAAACTCTATGTTTGTTGATGTTCGTTTACCTCGGTACTGCAGCTAGCTAGGCAAGAAAAAAAAACTATTTTGCCTGATAATCATCAACGCACCATTTCAACCAGCTAATCTGAACCGCAACTTGTCAGTGAAGGCCGGTTAAACATAAAATTACCACAAATTGAGTGAAATTTTGTCTAGGTGGCCATAAACAGTAAACCCAACACAACATGGATTAAATAAACTTTATTTCAACTGATTCAGGCAATGCATTCATGAACTTGCAGGGTCCTGCAGAGCCTTGAAAAGTAAAAATATGTACGTTTTTAAGGCCTTGAAAAGTATTGAAAAGTCAGGAATTGTAAAAGGGGTGGCATTAAATTAATTCTAGGGCAAAATGAAGCGATGATATGTTTCCTTTTTTTATTTTGGCTTTTTTGGGTTTTCTTGTATATATTTTTTTCACTGTTCGACACTGCCTATAGCACAGGGGGCAGTGTGTACCCCACAGGTCTATATGCATGCCATAGAAAGAAAAGAAATAGTGCGTAGCTGGTGCGTAGCAGAGTGTGGAACAGGTAAATGCAAATTCTGTGACAGATGGCTGGAGGAGAAGTACCGTGGCTGGTTGGTCTAGGCTATTGTATTTTTTTTTGCCATGATGGTCTTCATTTTTCTTTTTAGAGGTCTTGAAAAGGTCTTGAAAGTCATTGAATTTGCATATCAAAAATGTGCAGATACCCAAGTCTTGTTTGACACAGCTTGAAACCATGAAACATCATTTGGCCTTGTTTTTTTAGTGAATGTAGATAGTGGACTGTAGGAGATGGTAGAGTATTCCTATTAAAGGTACCTAAAAGAGTGGTTCTCATAGACTCCCTGACAGTCTCCCTGTCATTTTTCTCAAACCTCTAGCAAAAATAAGGGCCATTATGGGCGTCTCTCTCACTGGTCTGAATAATTCCCAATTTAACCCATCTAGAAGATGAAAATGTGAAATAATTGTAACCCAGTTTTCCGCCCTTTGCTCTGGCACAGGTCCTCGGGATCCATGTGAACAGGTGGAAGTTGGACTTAAAGCTGGGAGTGTACGTGCTCATGCTGTACGGGGTTTTCCTGAGCTTCTCCATCCTAATCGAGTACAACGTCTTCACCTTTGTCAACTTGCCCATGTGTCAGGGGGATCTGTAGTCTTCCAGCTCGCAGCCGAGCCACTTCCAGACCAGACCTACCTACAGAACACCAGAAAACCAGTCAGATACACACCACCTTTTTATTCCATTGGGTTTTATTGCAGAAGACCACAGTCTCCTCCAGCATTTTCACTCTGCTTTGGTGGTAATGATAAGAACTACATCACCCAGAATTCACCAGGCTGTCTGTGGCCATGCAAGAGGTTGTTCAGCATAATCTCTCCAGCAGACCCAGGGCTTTAGGCCACTCTCTTTGGCAGCTCTCCTTCTGACTGGGCAGCCCTCCACCACTGAATTTGGGACAATCATGATCCCACATTATCACACACAGCAGCATGGCATGTCTTCTTTTCTCCTAACAACGGGAGGGTGCTGAACTGTGACTGCGCAAATACTTACACATTATGAAGACAAGGAATGCTGCCCACTGAAACAATATGAATGCTTCATACTTACACCCTCTCATGATTTGTCTTCCCCTGACAATGAGTACAAAAAAAAATGACAATGAACATGTTGCACTTTAGATAATAGTGTGAAACCTCTAGGTTGCACAGTGATTGCAGTGGGGAAAGACATTAGTTCTTTCCAGGTTTGGTGCAATAAGGAGCAATAAAGATAAAAAGGATTCATTGTCTTCATGAGAGGTTCTCTTTGCTTTGAAGCATGAAGGCACATAAAGACATTTGTGAACGCATCAGTGCATTACAGTGTGACTTTACTAACAGCCTGCTGCAAGGAGATGCAAATATGCAGTGCCATCGACCGCTGGAGGAAGATCTGTTCTGGAATAGTGAAGGGTTACCTGTTCGCTCCTGGTTTGTAACGGGGTCACTGACCTTTGGACCTGTCCAGTTAACTAAAACAAGTCCAGTTAACTAAAGCTCTCAAGTCTTTCACATTGTTTCAGTCCAGTTCTGTTGACATGACAGAATCTCCATAATCAGACTGTTGCTCTTACCTACTGTGATTACACAAAGCATTTTCAGCACAGAGTGGACAGGCTTCAGGAGAGCTCTTCACTGCCCGTTTGTGGTGTGAATTTAGCGTTTGCTACTACGACAAAAGTTGACACTGACCACGCCGACGAGCAAACACAGCAAACAGGGATCCTGATTTTTGTTGTTTATTTGTAAATATGGTGTCAGAGATCCTCCTGTTCGACTAGTGCTTCCTACCAGGTATGAGGGAGTGGGAGTGGATGGAGACCTGTGACCAACACAGCTTTTTTTTTTTTTTGGGGTTAGTTTTTATGGGGTGGGGGATTCACTCCAGCTCCCTCGTCTGGATCTCTGTATTTGTCTGTGATGCATGATTTTGACACAAGATAAGCCATTTTAACTAGCAAAGGCAGAAGATCACTGTCAACCTCCCAATGTAAATGGCAGCTACCAATCCAACTTCCGCCAAAAAAAGAAAAAAAAAAGAACCCACGAGGCTGAGGAGTTCCTAACCCGAGCAGAGGGCCGAGCTGTTTGTGTCTGTGTGAAACGTCAAGCTGTGGAAACGTCAGGTGTCGTTCCGTGCTGTTGCTAAGAGGTGCCGTTACTGTTGTCTCTGTGGAAAGACAGGTCTTTTTCGCTGTATTTCGATGTGTGCAGTATATAACGACATATGCAATCTCAATAGGAGGACTGAGCAGGGTTGGTTATATTATAAGAGAGGGGCCCCGTGTTTGTGAAAGCTGCTGAAAATCGCCTGTTGAATAATGTTCCAAGCGCATGCAAATACTCAGCCATCTGTTCCCCTACTTTATTAGTGCTAGGAGGAATGGCATTTCTATTTCCTGGCTGTATGCAGTGTAGAACAGTGGTGGTGTCGCGTGATTCCGGAGTGTTTGTCTTCGTTCTGTGGTAGTTGGTGTGTGTGTGTGTTCAGACGGTGCTCTGAACCAAATATATGGAAGTAGGTTTGAAGTCTGAAGGCCAAATGAATGTCAATGGAGGCTTGGACTCACAATCTGAAGAAATAGATTTTGATTTCATTTGATTCTTTATTATAATCATTATTTATAATGGAATTCATCCTTGCACATAAATGCATAAGAACTAATGTTTGACACTTGCTGTCCTATTATGCACTGTTTTTCGTTTTTTGTTGTTGTTACTGAGCCAAGACTCATTTGATAGCAGTGAGCAGGTTCCTATTCCTATCTAACAATACACACGAATCATACCAAATCACCTTAGATAGATTGTTTGTGTTATCCTGCTCTACTATGGAGTCGACCAGTCCTGTGCCATGCCTGTTATTGTAACGGTTATTATTCTTATATTTGAACTGAGAGATGAGTATTTTTGACTCAAACCATATTTTATAAACTGTACTGCCTCCAGAGTGACCCGATTATTGTTTTATTCCTTTCGGGGAAAAGGGTCACTTTAGGAGGCATCATCTTTGTTGCCAGTCTTATAGCACTCTGACATGAACAGAAGTCTTGTATGCACAGAAAAAAAAAAAAAAAACACCCTCTATATACCTCTTCAGGAGAGACACTTTAAGTTGAAGGAAAATGCTTTAAACTTGACTGCACTCTATGTCCATGCATGAAGGTGCACACATACAGGAGAACTTCTCACATGCACAATGAATACACACTTTGTTTCACACAAACACACACACACACACACACACAGAAACCTGCTTTCAGAGTGACTGTGACCTGCACTGTGAGACGAATGGTGTGTGGGATCCTTCTTCCAAGCCACTGTTAAAAGGACGAAGACAAGAAAATATGACATTGGTGTTTAACTTGAATGTATTGTCTTGCTATCAATGGATGTATCCAACCAATGCATTTTACTGTAAAGCAATAATCTGAGAAAAAGAAACAATGTTTATTGATATTTGAAGCGTAAAGAAAATTGTATGGAGAACACAAATTAAATTCTACAGTTTATAAACGTTTGATGGGTTGTAGTGTGGTGCTTTAGTGCTCAGTGTGGATGAAAGTGGGAAGTGCATCTGAGGACGTGTTTTTCAAGGTCGCCGGTTTCATTACGTGAAAAATATTCGTCTCCAGCTCTAAAACTAGATCAACAACTCAGCGTTAAAGAATATCCTCGCAACGTCTGACACTGGGTAATTATACAGCGATAACGACGCGAAGCTGTGTTACATTTCTTTCTAGGATCTACGGCTCTCCGTCTTCGGGCACCATTTCTCTGTAAGGATCCTACACTACAGTTGAACACGAATTTCGGACCACATGTGGACGACACTGTATTTCGTAGTGACTACAATATCCGGAGACCACGTGAACATCCGATGAAGGGCAGTCTTAATGTTTCAGCATACCAAGACATTTTGGACAACGCCATGTTTCCAAAGTTTTGAGCGCAAAGGGGTGGAGGATATGTATTTGAATGCAGTGCCATTAAAGTGCCTGTTGGTGTAATGGTCATGCGTCCCAATACTTTTGTCTAAATCATGTACTTGCAAGTTTTCCAACATCCGCAGTGTTAGTATTTGTAGACTCTGAGTGACATCAGTGCGTGGCCTGCCTAGCGTCTGTTTTCACTTTTCAGCTAAAGTTGCGGACTGAGATGTACTTTATCATAGTCATTAGAACCTTATGGTCATTCCTAACCTCCCGCAGGATAAAGCCCCTTTAAGAAGAAATTGCGTTTGACTTACGAACTGTGTATTAGACCAGGAGTAATCCTGACCCTGTTCTTACACTGTATGCCAAAAGGACACGAGGCACCGATTTTCCATCCCTGAATCTCAAGTACACAATATGGGACGCCTGACCATTACACCAACAGGGACTGACAGAAAGTTTATTTATCCGCAAGAGGAAATTCAGATATCTAAGAGCTCATTCATGAAAAAATAAATAAAATGGATATACTAAAATAGACAATAATAAATAGAATAATTAAATATCGATTAACAGCAGGATAACAAAAAAAAAAAACAGGGTCAAAGAGCATTAAAGAATCGTATTGCCGTGGGGACAAAGGCCTTCGGACCTCCTGAACCGCTCAGACTTGTAGCGCAGTGAGAGGATCCACATGAATCTGCTGCTTCTCTGCCCAACCAGAACACTGTGGAGAGAGAGTCGACTGTTGTCCATAATCGCTTCTAGTTTGTGCCACTGTTTCTACTTTTCTTCAGCTGTTTTTCCACTGTCTGAGTCCAGCCTCCTGCCAAGCGCTGAGCTGGCTTTGACCAGCTGCTTGGTGTTTTTGTCTGCCAGGCTGCACAAAAGAGGACACTGGCTACCATAGTGTGATAAAATATGTGCAACATCTCATCACACACTTCAAAGGACCTCAGCATCCACAGGAAAAAGAGCTGCCCCTTCTTGTAGAGCGTGTTTTAGGACCAACATACAATATGACCCCTAGGCATTTGTAGGAGGTCTCTACCTCAGTGTCCTGCCCTTGTATGGAAACTGGCAGATGGTAGGCAGGAGGACATATGATAAAACAGAGCAGGTGTTGGCCATTCCATCGGATCTGTTATAAAACAGATTGAATTCGTTGGCCTTATTCTCATCACCACAACTTAGCTGTTCTTCTTAGAACAGCCAATTATGTCCCTTATTCCCCTCCACATCTCTCTGACATCATTCTGCTGCAGCTTACTCTCCACGTACTTATAGTCCACCTTTGGCTGACTGAGGCTTTCCGTTCTCCCTGCACATCTGGGCTTCTCCTTGTCCCCCTCTCTAAATGCCTGCTTTTTCTGGTCAAGGAGCTCCATGATGTCACTGGTGATCCAGGGTTTATTATTGGGGACACAGAGAACAGTCCTTACAGGAACCACAATGTCCCTACAGACGTTAATGAAATCCGGGATGTCCACCTTGCTGTCATTTCCACATCTGTTGTTATCCTGAGACTCCAGCAGCGCACTCCAGTCTGTACACCCAAAAATGTCCCTGAGAGACTCGATTGCCTCCAGAGACCATTTCCTGAACGACCAGGTGGTAATGGGCAGCCTCATTATACAAGGCTTGCATTTATCTGAAGAAAAAACAGATTATGATCAGATCTGCCTAGTGAGTAAAGCAGAGGCGCTGTAAGCATCCTTCACATTAGCATAAAAAACATCCAGTAACTTATTTTCCCTCGTGGGGCATACTGAACAAACCCAGTTACATGGGGGGTAAGTGTGGTGGTATCAAAAAACCCTGTTATTGAAATAAAACCATCAAGATACATATATATAGTACATTGCAAACGTGTATTAATAACCAAAGGGCAAGGAGAGTGTTTAATAGAGGATAAATAGTGCTTAAGTTCCTTAAGAAAAATAAATAAGAAGGGATTTCTTAAAAAAAAATAAATAAATGTATGAATGAAGAATTTACCTAGAAAAAGAAACAAACTTATAAGAAAGTCCCTTCTGGTGAGAACTATTTCTATCGTTAAAGTCATTGAATATTGAGCTTTACTATCCTGGCCGTCGCAACGGCTTCACGGATGACGTCACGCGCCACTGGCGCTTCCTCACGTGGTAGAACGTAAACAACAATGGCGGCGTTGTAGTGAAGCCAGTGAAACTGACACAGGAGTCAGGTATGTTGTCCTTCAACCACGTTTACACAAAACCGACCAGAATACACACCCGAAACACTCCTCGGTTTCTCACCAGTGCCTCCAGCTCGTCACACTTGTTGGTTAGCGAATTGACGCTCCTCATTAGAACCGATGGCCGAAAAGGCTTGTACCTCCAACCGTTAGCTTTAGCTTAACTCGTCCAACCACGTCTTTATGGATCTTGCTTTGTGCACTGGGGCACAGTCATGCTGGAAAATTAAACTGTGTCCACAAAGTTGGAAGTGTGGTGTTCGAAATGTATTGATATGCTAAAAGATTAACATTGCTTCAGTGGTAAGGGGCCTAGCCTGAACTCTGAAAAACAGGGGTGAACCAGTACTTTTGTCCATGTAGGGTATCAGCAGATTCTGATACTGGCTTTTGGTTGTCATCCTGTCTTCCTGTGTCGGAAGGACGTGCTGGCAGGAGCATTTTACTAGATACAGTTTAGCCCAAAATAAACTCCGATAATTGTTTGCAAAAGTATAGGGGCCTAGTGATTAGGCAGTTGCCCCTGCAATCAGAATGCTGGTGCTTCGAATCCCAGGACTGCTAGCTGCATCTCTGACTTCCCACTGCTTCACTTGGAGAATGGGTTAAATACCAAGAACAGATTTGTGCTGTTCGCACTGTGTGCTATGTTCTGTTCATGTATGACAGTTAGACATTTTACTTTAAAAACAGCCACTGGATCAAACTCAACAGACGGCGCAAAACAGAACAGCTAAAAGTCTAAGGGGTAGAGCAGAGAGGAGAGTTGCATGCAGATTCAGAACTGACATACAGAGAGACGCTCAAGTGTAGAAACGACAGTGAACAGATTGTTTTTCAAGTGAGGCTGGCTTTTAAACCTTGAGGGGAACAAGAAGACTCCCTGATTAATAGAGAGAGCAAAGGTGTTAGAAAAGGCAGAGTGCGCGACTGGTAAAGCAGATACAGCAGTAAAGCCAGACCTGACCGTTACACCTACAGGGACTTTAATGACATTGCATTCAAAAACATAGACTTTAATATGGAATTGGTCCCCCTTTGCTTCTAGAACAGCTTTCCACTGTTCTTGGAAGGTTTTCCAGGGAAATTGGAATTTGTGCCCATTTATTCTTCATTCTGCAGGCATTCACACAGCTTGTATAATATTCTCTGAAAAAGCATTGCCTATAAAATGGGATGTTCTGGAGCAGCCACACATGACCCAAGGGTCACAGTTTCCAATGTGAAATATCAGCCAGTGGCATAGGAGGGCTGTAGCTGCCGTGGGGCAGGAGGGGTGGGGTGTTCTACCTTTAATTCCACAAGAGGAGTTTGACTTCCTTTGGGACGAATAGTGTACCTTGGTCAGTGGTAGGGCTTTATGCAGGGCTGTCCAGTCTTATCTGCTAATGGCAGGTGAGACTGGAGGTTTCACTCCAACAAAATACAAGACAAAGACCAAGACCTTAAGTGGAAGCAGGTGAAGGTGAAAACCCGCAGCCACAGGAGCCATGGCTGGGTTTGGACAACCTTGGCATAGCCATGCATTTACCTGTGCTAATATTTCAGTTTTCCTATGCCAGCGTGCATTAGAATGTAATTTTTAAACTATGCTCAAAACAAAATGATAGGAATAAACTGATAATTCTGTTAAACATGCTATGTTCTCACCTTCTTTTTTTTTTTTTTACAGGGCATCAAAATGAAGAGGTTTCTGCTCCTTTCCAGTAAAGTACAAACAGCACTGAAATATATCAGAGGCTTTGGATCAAACACAAAATCAAAAGGTACATTTATAATAATATGTCAATATTACTATCAATAAAACCACTGAAATATTATTTCAATAATGCTATTTTTGTAACAGCCATGCCTTATAATAGAGAAATATAACTGAAAATCTTTTTTTTTTTTCTTAAGCCCTTCTATTGGAATTAGCGTATTATTAAAGGAACCAGAGTCGCATAACGCTTTATCCACACTAAAATAATAATAAACATACTGACACACACACACTGAACAAAAAATAACTCGGCCGGATCAAACTTGTTCAGCTATTCAGCACTTTAGCTTGTTGACCAGAGCGGGGCGGTTGCAGTTTGATGGTTTAACTTGTCTACCTGTACATCCAGCATGCCCAAGCTTAAGCTGATCTACCAGTATAACTGAAAGACAATCACAGGCTATGTTTCCCCCTAGTCCATGTAAATATCCAGCTACTCGCCACTTTGACCATTTTAGACCAGCGACAACCTACACTATCTGGAAAAAAGTACTGGGAAACCTGTTAATCGAGTAATCGGATAAATCACACTTTTTTTAATTTTAACTTTTTCAATAGTGAGTTATGCAACATGAGCAAGCAATTGGCTGTTATTCCTCACAAAAAAGGTTTTTATTCAAACTCAACACTTTTATTAGATCAAAACCT
>JBBJLR010000001.1:39882779-39894453 GCA_037577145.1 Brachypetersius gabonensis | reverse complement strand
TGCAGGCTGGATGTAAAGGGGCCTGGTCATGTCTCCATTCACACAAGTCACATGACATTGATACAATTTAGGGGAGATGACCTCTTTTTAATTTTTTTAACTTGCAATAGCTGCCCAAAGCCTAAACAAACTTTTAGAGATTCCAAAATAAAAGAAAAACAACGGCAACAATTGTTGCCATTGGGATTAAATGGGTTGAATCACGTTTCCCAACCAATGAATCCTCTATAAGTATTGGGACACCTGACCATTACACCAAATGGGACTCTTTTTTTACCTATTGTGTCCGGCATCTTAGCAAACATAATGTGAGGCTGGGTGCCATGATGCACCAGACACTTTTGCTTTGCCAAGTGGTGCTTTAACAGTATACGACCCTTTTATCTGAGCTTTTAATATATTTATTACTTTGATTTATAATGAAGCCAGATCAGACAAGGGTAGAGACAATAGAGAAACAGATATAAGTAAAAACAAAGAGAAAAGGAAAGGAGCCAATAGAGAAAGAGAAAACGGGAAAAAGACACAGAAGAGATCCAAATGAAAACTGCTGCCACTGTGTCTTCGCTCCGAATGCTGCATCTGAAAAACAAGAACCAGCCACACAAACACAACAAAATATGGCTGTGTGCATATGCGTGTGCACGTGTGCCTATGCATATACGTGAGTGTATGTGTGTATGTGAATGAGTGTATGTTTGTGTATGTGTATTTTGGACTTCTGTAGTGTATTACATGTTAAGCCAACATGATAAACCCATGCCCATGCAATATTATTCTGAAAAACTTAATCAAACCAGAAGAGAACATCTATATAATGTGTTCAGAAAATAAATGCCACACTTATTAGTGCACAAATTGTCAGACGGAGGGTGCATGTTCCTAATGTGGGACACTGTGAAGTCCATGTTATATATGTTGGTATAGGAAGTACCTTTTTCTATCATCATTTTTATTTATTTATTTACTTATCATCTATTTAACTAACTATTTGCAATGTTGTTCATCTTAAACTCTTATGGTTTATGTATGTGCACGCTGACCCATGCACATCTCAAACAGCCATCCCTAAACTTGATCTTAAATAGATTTTCTTTGGCCATAAAGCATTTCAATAGTGCACAAGACACAAGAAAATAAGCACATCTTCTAAAGTGGGATGGTAACAAAATGGATTAAAAATCAAATATGTCTACACAGTATCTACACAGCATGTTATACTCTTTTTTGAAGAAAACACAGACACATTCAAATGAAAAATAGCAGATAATTAATTTATACCCTTAAGATTAGTTTTGTCCAAATTTACATTTATGGGATTTTGCAAATTCTATGTCACTGATCTCTGGGTGGTCCTCAATCAATATACTCCGCCCTGATTTATGACTGTACAGATATTAAGTCTTGTGACTTTGATCACAGGAAGTACAGCTTTGATTTGGCAATAATACGTATGCATATGTGTACGTGTGAGTGTGTGTGCGTGTGTACACGTGTGTATACCCGTGTGCATGTGCCTATGTGTATGTATATGTGTAGGTGTGAGTGCGCATATAATGTCCGAGTTTGTCATGGAATGTTTTGCAATGAGGGTGAGGGGCCAGAACCACACTGCCCCAGCGCCTAAGGGAGACCGAGCAGCCCTGGAGGCTGCAGGACCAGCCTCAAGAGCGGGGGCTCAGACGGCCTGCAGCAACCATGCCCCCAACAGGAGCAGGCCCCGCCGGCGCAGACAGAGTGCGGGATCCGAGCCCTGTGCACCCAGAAGCTGCCCACTGGACAGGCTTCCCGCAGGCTCCCTGGGAAAGCCTGTCCCTCGCTAGCCAGTGCCCCCCTGGGAAAGTCGACAGATGCCGACCACCAGCTCCAGGAGTTAGCAGACGCCCAGAACTCTAAACTCAAATTGACAAACGCTAAACTCCAAATAAAACCTTCTGTTAATCTGATCCCATAGAATAGCTACTGTACCACAAATTGTTAAAGAGGTCATGTCGGTTAGGACAGAAAGGCGCACCACAGCTTACATGCGGCTGCAGACCAGTCAAACAGTCCATGCAGAGCCTTGTCAACAACCAAAAGACTCTACAGTGGGAAGGTGAGCATCAGGACTGCTCCATGGAGTAGTAGAGTAGTAGGTCTGGTCTGATGAATCATGTTTTCCTTCACATCCTGGGCATGACCATGTGTGGATTGCTTACCCATGGAAGAGATGACACCTGGATGCATTCTGGGCAGTGTTCTGCTAGGAAACCTTGGGATTCATGTGGACACAAACAATCTACCTACCAGGGTGGTAGTAGCCTAGTGGGTAAAACACTTGCCTGTGAACTTGATAACCACAAAAGTCAAAGGGTTGAACCTACACTTTTTACCATTGTGACACTAAGCAAGACACTTACCCCTCAGTTGCTCCAGGGGGACTGTCCCTGTAAGTAGTGATTGTAATTCACTCTGAATAAGGGCTTCTGCCAAATGCTCCCTATATCTACATAAACATTGTTGCAGACCAAGCATACCCTATTCATGGTAAAGTTATACCCTAATGGCAGGGGCTTCTTTCAGCAGAATAATACACTGTGCAAATTTTCCAGGAATTGCTTGAGGAACATAAACATGAGTTTGAGGTGTCAATTTGTCCTCCAGAGTCAATCTGTTTGAGCATCTGTGGGATGTGCTGAGCTAACTAAGACTTAAAAAACTTGTTGCTATGGTCTTGATGCCAGATACCTTCAGAAGTCTTGGGAAGTCCATGCCTCGACAGGTCAGAGCTGTATTGGCAGAAATAATCCAGAGAGGTACTGGACTACTTCAGTCTTATGATCTGATTGACTATTGAAACCCTGCAATCTGTTTTGGTACTAGAATTTACACTCTAATTGAACAGACCAATTCAGTAAACCAAATACTCATCTAATTACTACAAAAGCATTGGGACGCCTTATTACCATTACACCAACAAGGACTTGAATGACACTGCATTCAGATTCAAATATCCAAAAAAAAGGTCAGTGGTAAAAGGCACTGGGGTTATAGAGCCTGAAACAAGAGACACATGGAGGTTTTGCTGTGCATTAGGAACTAACAAGCCGGTTGGGTTCTAGTTTCTTAAAGGTTTGTTCCTTCATCTTAAAGAATGCTAGTCAAGATTTGAACCAAGACCCTCCAGTCTTAGAGGTAAGGACTTTCATTAAGTTGTAAGCAGTGCTTGAAGCCATAAAACTTTTCTGGCTACTCCAAAAAAAACTTTGTCAATTGTTCTTTAGAGACTCACTTTTATAAACAAGATGGGCAAAGTTTGAAGAACCTCCGTGTAACAAAGTACATGATAAATGATCGTTATATTACACGCTGGCCTTGTGCATGTTCACACCTGCTGATGACAAAATAATCGAACTTTGTTTTAGAGAAGTCTTGGGAGCTCAGCATTCCAATGGATAACCTGATGCACCTGTCCCAACTCATTATGTTCTTCTGAAGACTTTGATTGGCTTGTTCAGATTCATTTATGTGCTAGAAGGTGGAGCTCCTCCAGGAGGAGGGTTGATGACCACCTGGTGTTACAGCAGACTTGCTTCCAAGACATAACTAGTTAACTATTATAGGGGAAATGGATTTGTTAGAAGAGTTTTCAAGTCCTGCTCCCAACACACCTGATCCAACTAATCAGTGCCTCAACACGCCCTTACTGTGTTTAAGTTCATAAATAACTTAAATAAGTAGAGCAGTGGCATCCAGGACCAGGATTAGGAAACCCTGTTAGAGAAGGGAAACACCACAATCTGGAGGGCAGTAGTGCTCTAGGAATAAGACTGAGAAGATTAAGATATTCCAGTATTTCCCAACCAGTATGGTCCCGGAGGACACCTTGCCCTGCACATTTAAGTTCTTTCGCTGCTTTAAGAAACCACACCTCAATTTGCAAAGCTGGAGGGCACCTGGACCAAGGTTGAGATATTAGACTTCTTTATAGGCCACTAGCACTTCTGACCAAATGCTTCTAACAAAAAAGGACAAAAGAATCCGTTTTAATTAGTTTTGACTATCGTTTTAATTATATATATATAAACACGTTAGCATGTTAATGCATTATTTACTTAATGCTAACAATTTTTTAAATCAAGCTTTAACGCAGGTTTCTCTTGTAAAAATCATTTTATTTTGAAAGTTTGTTGCTTATTTGTGTTTTTGGGCTTGTGGGTGCATGCAGCACACACCTCAATGTCTCTGCTGGATTTGTACTATATGGACCTAGTATTGACACGCTTGGCCATTACACAAACAGGGACTTTAATGACACTGCATTCAGATACAACATGGAGTTGGAATGACCATTTATTAATTTAATCTGATTCCTGTTCCTCATGTTCACTGCAGTGCAGTGATACCTCGCTAAATTTCCTTTGCTCATCCCCTTGCTAACTGGCTTAATTACAATGCGAATGATGCTTTTACAGGTTACTTGCTCCTAATCTAACTCAAGTTTCTAAACCAAGACAAAAGTAATGGATATAATAACCAAACAACAACACAGAATAATTATTTTCTAACTCAAATGTCAAGTGTCATCTTCGGTCCACATCACTGTCTGCAATAGAACATAGTCAGAAGAGGTTTCGTCGCTTGCTCCGGCCAAACGCTGACTTAAAAGCCCTAAAAGTATTTTAGCAAATGCTATTATTCACAGTGACTTATAATGTTGAGTGAAAGGAGCCTGTGTGGGACTACTGACACCAGTGACCCCAACAGCATGTAAGAAATGTCTCTAAAAACAAAGAGCTCATTTGGAAAGTCTTTATTACAAAGAGTTCAGTTTTTGGACAACAGCTTCTTCTATTCAAATGGACAAAAACACTCGTAGCGGAACAAAAACATCACACATATTGGGCAACTAGTCAAAAATACCACACCGCACAGATAACCTTTTGTGTAGTAGTGTATGAAAATGTTTTTATATTGGTAACTGTAGCTGTTTTTAGAACAAGCCTCCATTTCAAATAAGTGCACTGGCATGGGTTTGCTGAGGAAGCATCAACACATTGACTTCACGAACAGCTACCTCCTTTCCTGGATGTTTCGTAAGGCTCTGCCAAACAATATGTAAGCCAAGACACTTCTAATTCCTAATTACATGAAAGATCAGACTAATTCAACTGATTTCCTCCCCACCCAAGCCACCGCCCACCACTTGATCTTTCACACCATGGCAATAACCACGATAAGGTGTGCTACTGATGAAATGAGACAAATGAGTATGTTCTACTAAACATTTGGAAACCTCACAGTCTACAAACTGCTGTGTGCATTGACGCATCCCTGCTTTAATTATACTGTGCCATAAGTGTTTTACAGTCAGCTGTACACTCCAACAGCACAAAATTTCTGGGGGGCAAACACGTATACACATACACACACACACACATACAGTGTCACTGATTTTGAGACAATAAATAAACCAGCATTTCAGAACAATGGGACAGGTTTGCAGTGTTACTGGTACAGTAAAGACTAAACCAACACAAACAAATTCAAACCAATGCTACTTCTCGTCAATTATACACTCATTAGTCTCCTGCAGTAAGGTGGGGGAATGTGTCCAGTGTTAAGACTCCAGTTTAGACTCTGCTTTATCCTGCTGGCATAGTGCTCAATCAATGTATTTACATGTATAAAAACCACAGTGTTGAAAAAGTAATAGTCTGATGACACACCATGTCTATAAATGCCCTTGACAACCGTAAATAAAAGGGGAAAAAAAACCAAAAAGTTTGTGGCTTCATGTCAACATTTATCGCTTCAGTGTAGAAAGTCCTGCTTTCTTTACCACCAATTTCATCTCATCACATTTTTGCTTAATCCCTACCCTGCTTTTCTATCATCTTCACTCTCTTGTTTATTATCTTCCTTTTGTTTGCCCTGTTTGAGAGGCACGGCCAAAAGCCTGGCACTTCAACAAATAGGTGGTAACCCACAGCAGCGGAAAGAAGTTGCATGCTAGGTTTGTCAGCAGGGAGCGAGAGCGAGAAGCCCTTTCCAGTAACTGATCCTGCCAAGGCTGTCTGAATGATGGACTTGCGCCGTCCCTTCTGCTTCCTAAAGATGGATCCTGTAATTACTCGGTGATTATCCAGGGAGCGGTCCCTCACGCAAAAGCCCAATGTTTGATTTGTGCATTCAGAATAGAACTGGAGCTGGCCAGCTCTGCCGTCCACAGAGGGCTGCAGGAAATCAATGGTGTTCAAAGGTTTGGGGGTAGGTGGAGGAATACATTCTTAAGCCATGTCCATTCCCTAACACATTCCTTCGCCAAAATGTAGGACTGGGAGATTTGCAGAGAGCAAGCGAACACGCTCTACTTTGTTGGTTCAGTAGGTTTCGTTGACGCTTTTGGGGGCTTTTACATGTATTTGCTTTGTAGTTTTCATTCAAAAGTCAACAACCAGCACTTTTCCCAAATATACTCTAGTCAGTGTTGGCTGTAGTGTTCAAAGGGAGAGCCAACATACTAAAGACCACTTTAACTGAGGAGGACCACATTGGGGTTTACACACATCCATACTCATACCACACCGTCTGTGGGTCGTTGTTGGGGTCTGGAGATGCTGGGGTGCTGATGGGCCGTTCCTCTATGGCACAGTCTGGCTTCTTTAGAGGGGCAGGGTCAGCATGCCTGGGCTCATGGTGCTCCTCTACCTCCTCCAGCCTGAGACTAGAAACAGCCCTTACTGGAGTCACCATGGCAACCTCGCCACGGTGGTGCTGCGTGGTAGAGCGGCCCTGGACTGTCCCGGGACGGGTACCTGTTCCGCGGCTTCCGTAGCCCCAGTCAGCTTGTGGGGAGGAGGAAGAGGAAGGCAGGAGTGCCTCGTCTTTGGGCGGGGCCAGGGAAAGGCGACGGGGATCGACCGACAGGAGGGTTGGATCTCCGCTCATGGGCCTGGCTGACTGTGGCCTGTCCCGTGGCCGTCTCACAAAACCTTCAACTTGGCTGAGAGGTCCTGCCTCAGCCCGGTAGCTGTCAGGACCATTGGAGTGGAGAAGGTCTGCTGAAGCCAGGCTGAAGGTGCGACTCAAGCTGCTGCTGCTCGAGTTAGTCCCTCCACGAGGTCCCGAGTGCTGCAGGTTTGAGGGACGGCCTGCAGTCCCACGGTTAGGGAGCGTTTGAGAGCTAGAAGGAGGTGTGGATCCCTCCATGGGCCGGACGCTGGGCTTGACGCTGTGTCCTGGTTTGGAAACTCGCCCATCAGAAGTGGTCGCTTTGACAGTTGGGGTGACATAACTGGTAGGGGTCTTAACTCCATCCCTCTGAGGAGCTGGTCGACCTGCTCTGGTGAAATAGTCAGTCATCAAGTCCTCTCGACTGCCTGTCTGCACCTGAGGAGAAAAGGGAAAAAAAGAGAAATATTTAAACAGTAGTCACTCACACAGTCTCTGGCCAATACTGTAGTTCCAGCTCACTTGATTATAACACACAAAGGGCCAGAAACTCGATCTCTTTCATGCACCTTAGGGCACAAGCATAAATCAGAATCAGAAAATTTTATTTATCTTGGAAGAAATAACGCCCTGTGAAGGCAACCTGTTACGTATTTCACACTTATAGATGGAGGGAGATAGAGATACACATTCAGAGCTAGGCAGATGCAGAATGAGATGGTGTCAGATAAGTGTATTCAAAACCCCAAAGACCTGCTGCCTGTCACAGATATGCCTGAGCATATGCGTGGAAAACCTTTTTTCAGCAATAAATGACATTAGCGTAATGGGGGCCCAATTACAAAACATCAAAGCACTTTAAGCCCAAGCCTCACAGAGAAGCTCAAAACAAACATTAAATATCAGATGAAATCAATTTGAAAGACCATAAAACGGTAGCCAATATTGATTTTAGGTCACCAAGTCTTGGCAAGATCCTGTTGCTATGCTCCCAAAAGGTGCAATCACAACAGTTCAGAAGTGTTTTTGACTCTCACATACAGTGTCTTATAAAAAAAACAGGTTAAAAAAAGACAGGTTAGATTAGATCACGGATGTGGAGGGAAAATCAAAAAACACTCTTTTTCAACACAAATTTTCTCATTGTTGACTTATATTAGACCTGAGGCAACTGACACAGGGTAATTATAGAAGACAACAAGCAGCTGCAGAGCTCTCATTATTTATTGCTCAACCATCTTAAACTCCAGTGTCTCTAATGGCCCTTAACTGTGTAAATGAAATGCCACCTTGAAGACGTCATAAATTGCAGGCCTTTCAATTCCATTTAAGGCCTGACAACAACGGCAGGGCTTAACAACTTAGCAACTGATGCAAGTCTAAGCATGCCAAGATCTGATTTCAGTGTAAAGGTAAAGTTCTATGGCAAAATTCTTCTGTTGCCTCTGATAAAGCAATCAAAAAGAAAGCCAAAAGATTCTGTTACGTGATAAAGCTTAAAGAAGACAGAGAGATGGAGACAGATAGAAAGAGAAATAAACAGAGAAATATAGAAATAGGTAGAAAAAAAAAAAACAATAATCCTTGTATGTCCTTGTATGTGTTCTTACAGTGGGAGGTGAGAGAGCATTGCTCTCCTGCAAGAATTCCTCCAGGGTGACCATCTCACTCCCCGGAGACGCAGGGCGGACGCGGGCGGGGCGAAGGGTGGTGCGCTGTGTGGGTGGAGTCTCACAGGGAAGGGTGGCGCTCCGAGGCATCTGAGAGGACTGACTGAGACGGGAGCCCTCGTGACTCAGCCCAACCACATCATCACTAGACAGACTGGCAGAGCGGCCCTGCAGGCGCTCCAGAGAACCTACCAGAGAGAACAAACATCCAAATAAAAACTTTAGAACTGTGTGTAAGAGATACAGGAGAAGCTCAGATCACCAGTAATTCTGGGTCTGGCCAGAGCGGAAGGGTCTTTTCAAAATACCTAATCTTACAACACACACAACCTACACTTCCTAAATACACTTGTCTTCATGAATCAACAGCATTGGCATGACTTGAGAACCCATTTTATCCTGACAATTTCAGATCAAAGTTCAATTTAATGCATTGATTAAACAAACAGCAAAACTCACTGCTAAAATTCTCAAATGAATGCATGTAATGAAAAATCTTGGCACCCCATTCCGGAAGGGTTGTTGAGTAAGTTGCCGTAGGAGTGTGTGTGTATATGTGTGTAATATAGTGGTGTTTTGGGTCAACAGATGTTTTGTGTCTGGAAGGCGGTGCTGGTATTTCTCCAAAAAATGTTTTATCCTCGTCTTTTTGTTATGGCTAACATGATTCTTTCAGAATCATTTGAGGTGTCTCATATGCCTAACATAATCTCAGCAGAGCTAAACATGAACCAGTATGTACAGACCTGGTGGGACAAATCAAATCAACCTGAATAATATCCCATTACTAAGCTAAACTGAGAATCCTCACAAATATACAATCATGTACCTACATGACAAAACCCTAAACAGCAGAAACTTTAGTGTTTCTATGGATTATGTGAAGGAAAAAAAAATAATAAAATATGGCAGTTTTAGTTATTTGGTAAATTTTGGAATTTTATGCAACATTCTGCATAAACAACGTCCTGCTGATCTTCATTTCAAAAGAACATCAGTGTAGCCACTTTATATACAGTTATATACACTTTATATACAATTCACTGTTGTTTACTATAAGACTGTCAGAAAAAACAGATTTTCCTGAACAGAATCTTTCAACTTTATGCCTGTAAAACACAAATACGTTTGTCGTTCTTTGAAAAAGCGGTTCCCTGTGACAAAAACCTCCACTGCAACACGTTTTAGATCATTGTAAAATATTTAATCGTTGCTAGTAGTTGGGACTGGATAAAACACAGTCAGGACAGCACAACACTGCCTTTAGTACAGCATATAGTATGAGGTTTTTTTTTTGGTTTTTTTTATAAAGATTTGTATTTAGATTTATTTAGACTTTCTATTTATTTTGTTCTCGTCTCTGTGTGTCTTGCCAGATAAGCAATTTCCTCCGGGATCAATAAGGTTTTCTGATTCTGATTAACAGGTTGAGGTCAGCACAAGCCACAGTTTTTAATGCTCACACCTGTCTGTTTTAATCACACATCACATGCGACTGTGCCCACCTACATTGGGCTAGAGTCCCTGTACCCTCAAGTCCTCATTTAGTCCTTTGTAAACTTTGCCACTAGCAGCAACGTGCAATGTCATTCAGCAGACAAACACCTGGGAGCATTTTGCTTCGCTACTTTCAATATCCATCATCATTATGTTTCATCTGTCTCAATATTATATTTGGTAATTATATGACAAATTACAGGTTATTATTTACAGGTTACACAGCTTGTGCATGCATCATGCGATAATTGTGAATGTGTTCACACAACCAGCTAAAGATTACCATGCAAACCCACCTGTCCAAGGCCACAACCTGAGCCGTTCAACAGCTATGAAGGTGGTACCTAAGAATGAACCTCAACCGCAAACTACAGGGGCTTCTCAAGTTACAACGGAGATCCGTTCCTACGACAGTGATGTAGCCTGAATGTAACAAACCTAGCCTAAGTTAATAACTTGTCCCGACACAGTCGTAAAATCTATAAACACAACTTAGAAAAACTAACAAAAAAATGGATGTAAACAAAAATAATTCAAAAGCCATGATAAAGGCCAAAAAGTCACCAAACAAAGAAACACAAACGGAACACTTGCGCTTAGATAAACATACTTCCTCACTCATACAGCAAGTTACTGTGTATTCTGTGTATTCTTCCACAGTGCCATGACTAAACTAGTTCACCCGTCGTAAACTCGAAATGTCGTATGTCGAGACCGACGTAAGCCCCTGTATTTGCAAACCACACAAAACTCAGAGATGAACCTGCCTTATGTGGACCCTTAATGGATTCCAGTTCTAAAATCTTGCAATAAAAATTCTCTGTGAGTGCACCCCTGTTCCTTTGTGATGTGTTTATCCAGGAAACTCTGATCAAGATTATTCAGTGAAGTTAGTCTGTCATATGGGAACAGTGCTTAAGAGTACACGAGTGGGTTTTTGGGGAGCTTACACACCTTTACAGTTGACGGGAGAGCTACTGCTGGAGGTGTTTCGGCTGAAATCGGCAGAGCCGGGCCTGTGGCCTGTGGGACGGAGAGGGGAATGGAAAAGAGATGCACATTAGTTTGTCCACACAGCTGAGTAAATGAATGCCAGAGAAAGGTAGCAGTGAGGCTCGACACTTATTGATCTCCACTGGGCTCCTACCTGCGTTTCCATGGCCACCAGACCCAAAGCCAGCATCAAGGGAGTGCAGACGCAAGTCCTCCTCAGAGATTAACCCTGAAGAACACAGGGAGGTGAGAATGAGCGAGTGGCACGTGCTCGTGACTCATTCCTCATCTCTTCGTAAGAGAGCCTCTCTCAGAAAATGTGAGTGAGCTGTGATGGAATATAACTGTAATCTGCCTCATCCATTTCACCTACTCTAGCATGAGAAACATGAACAGTATCAGAGAGAACAGTATCAGAGAGAGGAAACCCAGATGTTTCATAACACTTTTACCAATACTACCAACGTCATAAAACGCATATGAAAGCAGCATGGTTCCTGTTCTTACAGTGGTGTGAAAAAGTATTTGCCCCCTTCCTGATTTCTTATTCTTTTGCATGTGTCACACAAAATGTTTCTGAT
>JBBJLR010000001.1:39856982-39882679 GCA_037577145.1 Brachypetersius gabonensis | reverse complement strand
AGAAACATTTTGTGTGACACACATGCAAAAGAATAAGAAATCAGGAAGGGGGCAAATACTTTTTCACACCACTGTATCTATTACTCAAAAAACAGTTTCATACTTTTCTTCTGCTTCATACTTTGCATTTTTTTCAGAATTGATTCTTAGGCATCATATCTTTTAATCCAGGATGCAAACTTCATTCAGCACTCTGTGATTCTACAGCCGATTATATGCATTAACACTGTAATCTCTCTTTTTGGATGTGAAGTTTTCACTTCCACGCAAACTTAAGTGCAATAACATACACTTCGGCCTAAGGCTACTGGTGTCTTCCTGTGTGTGTTTGGGTATCCGTCCCCGCTTGCTTATGCAAGCCGACAGAGATGGGAGAATGATCCAGGCAATCAAATAAACATTAAATTAGAGCAAAAGCGCTGTTGATACTATGAGCGCATTAAAGTGGAAGGACTGACTGAATACTCCCTGTAAGACGACTCTTCTCAGTGATAGTGGGAACAAAGATTAGTGGTGCTTATGTTCTAGCCACTATGTGCGCACACAAATCAAAATACAGTTTTTAATGACCAGCCAAAATAATATGGCACAAGTCTACCAACCAAAATACACCTGATGCACCGTCTACTCTCTGATTGTTCATTCCTACAGAATAAGTTATAGATCTTCAGAGCGGTTTCCTCATCTCATTTTTTTCAAGGGGAATTCCAATGGTATGTCAAAATATCTGCACAAACCACAGATTGGGTTGATGAGAAATGCGCTGTTCTAGAGAAATCTATGAAAATTGCTCATAGTGGTGGCAACAGAAACCAGACGTCTGACGACCCTAATGGCTCTAGAGAGCCACTTCACAGAAAATGGTACAGTATAAATACACAGATTATTTTAAGGTTTAACACTGTGATTACTCACTATACTACCCTCATCAATCCATATATATAATATATAATACATATATAAACCATGTACAGATTCACTAGTCACATTAGATATTAAATTAAACTGCAATATTTTCACTAAAGTCATAATGACGTCTGGTTCATGTGAACACCACTGTAAAAGCATGGACTTCCCCTTTCAACAGCAAGGTCAAAAGATTTTCTGTGTTACAATTGCAGTGATAACTGATGGCTCAGAAGAGAGGTTGCAGACAGAGGTTATGATGAAAAGCCCTGGAGGTTTCCTTTAACACAGATGACACCTTGAACGTCTAAGATGAGTCAGTGATGAACGTCTAAGATGACAATGTTTGTCTTGTGTGTCTATATGCACTGCAGATCCAGAGCTCTATATGGTGAAATGACAATAAAGTTCACTTTGACTTGGGACTTGATGACCTTTTGACTCCAGATATCAATACAGACATGCATCTTTAGGCATTTATTCCATTACCTTTAGGTCGGCGTCCTGGTCGCGAGCTGGGGGGTGTGAAGCCTGGTGCACTGTGGGAATTGTGGTTCAGTGGGGTAGAACAGGAGGCTCCTGGCTCTAAGGCCCTCCGTCTGACAGCCAGCTCCTCGTGCCCATTCACACTCACACTGCTGCCCCCTGCTAGCCGGTACAGCTCTCTGCTTCTGGAGCCACCACTGTCATTCAAACCTGTAGAGGAGGTAATGTTAGGAGCTACATGGAATATTACACACTAGCACATGACACAAATACTGTTGCTGTGATCCTGCGGATATGGTGAGCAGCAGCATGGGTTAGAGCATACGCTTGCACACACGTGGAGTTAGTAGAGGGCACAAAGGCTTTCAGTTTGTCCTGCATATGTAATATTATGTAATGTAATAAGTTATGTAATGTATTATGCAACATACATACATACATATACTTCATTCATTAATTATAACTGCTACAACACCCAAAGTAGTACTAAAAGTCAGCGGTTGGCGTTTACTTCTCAAGACAGGAAGCAGTTGGTCACCGCACATACAAAGAAGGCAGAACACTCCCATAGTAGACTGTTAACCCCCAACACACCTTGCATTAAATGGAAAATTAAAGCTGCATTTCACACGTCGAAAGAGCTACAAAGACTTTGCTGCAAAGTAGGACATTTTTAGAGCACTCACTTTAAGGCATCCCATCCAAATAGACAGGGACTAACTCATCAAACTGCACTTTTGAGAGTTAGTGGTAGATTGATATACATTTTAGGTGTGATACAGTTTTCAATCCTGAGGTTAAGATTGATTTTCAACAGTTTATGTAGTAAAACTGTCTTTAGCTCTGCAGATATACTACACAGACTAACATGGCAATGCGTTTTTTGCTGAGAAAGTAAGCCCGGAAAAATCACAAGCCACAGAATTCATGAGTGACCTAAGAAAGAAAGTCAAAGTCATTAGAGTTTGGCTGCATGCATGCACATCTATCTGGGTGACATCTGGCATTTCCCAAGGCACAAACCTCTCTATCTAGCACACTGCTGGACAGTGAAGTGGACAGGATTGTCGCAGCTTAGGCACAAATCAAATAAAATGTTTTGCCTTATTTGTAACCTTAACAACCCCCCCCCCCACACACACACACACACGCACACACACAAACTGTACTTTCTCAGGCAAGAGTAAATCACTGTCTAAACCAGCTGCACCAGGGCTGTTAAATTATGGCATAATACTGAACCATTTGTTTTTTAAAGCAATTAATCCAACACCATTGTCAAAGACTTGCGTGTTCAGTCCATGTATGTACTGCTACTGAGGTCAGGCTGGCACATATGTAAATAAACAGTGTTTGCAAAGATAATAAAGATTAAATGCATGTTGTGTTCACATATACACATTATATTCCAAAGGCCACACACACGCGAGCAGACAACGGGTCAAGAAAAAATACGGCTCTGTGGGCCTGTGTCTGGTGTATATTTACACATTGATTTCAGAGAGGGAGCCCCATATACAGATGAGGTGCAGGTGTACTGAGAATATGCCGCACATAGAATGGGGATGACTATGTAGAATTCCTCCTTCGCTTACGCTGATGTTTCCATAACAAAAACCTTCCTGTGATTAACTTGCACACCCATGCCCACCTCTTGCTCCACACACTCAATTAGATTTCTATTGACTGGCCTGGTTAATACAAGGCCAGCAGGCTTCTGTGACTGCTGTCACCTAGGACCCCATTCATCTTCTTCATCCTTGGCAAGCATCAATACACACTACACCAGTTTTAATGCAATGTCAGGATATGGGGTCATCACACACAAATCCATTACACATACATTTTTTAATGCATGTACACAACTGTACTAACCTGAGTAACATTTTACAGGCTTAGAGCATTCACTGGTATTTCTGAATATGCACTCATTCTCAAGATCCTCACTGAGCAACAATATCATTCTTGTATTATAATAAAACATAATTGTAACTATTTTCTGTAGAATCATCATTTTATATTTACAGAGTTGAATGAATGGACTGAGGAGTTTGAGTTATAGGCCCACCTGAAAAGGATTCGTAATAAACAGAGATAGAAGCAATGCTTTTTCAGGTTCTGAGCTCCTCAGTCCTAGCATCACTTTCACTGGAGACTAGCAATACTGTACAAGGATAAGTATTATGATAAAATGTTTGATATGAGTCACAAAACCTGTAATGCCTTAAAACTAAACATAGATTTTACACTAAGCTTTCTTTATTGTGCAATGATTTAAAGTGCTCCCACCCAAGATTTCTCATGCGTCTCTGCTCTTTCAGCTTTAATGGCTGCATGAAAAGCTGTGTCATTTTTCACATTCTGAAGGGAGTTTGCATGTTTACTTGAACATAACCAGCTATAATTTGTGATAATTTACCATATAGTAAAAATCAAAGTCATTTTAAAGGCATTTACTGAAGATGTGCTATAATAAATGTAAAATTTGCAGTAAAAAAAAACAAAATAAAGAAAGACTAAGCAACATAATCCAAATTTTCAAACCTGTTGCGTATCTAAATAGCCAAAAAAAGTAAATGGCGGGCCATTGTCTGTCTAAATTACAGTTATTAGGACCAGTGCTTCTAAAAAGCAAACTATTATGATCAGGATATAAACCCACGTCCACCCACTAAAACTTACTTCTTATTTACAAGCCACATATCCACTTCTGGGGGGTATTCCATGAAACAGGATTAAGGGAAAGCCTGACTTAGTTTCCATTGAAATAAGCCAGACTTTCCCTTAATTCTGTTTCATGGAATACCCCCCTGGTTTGACACTTTATAAACAAAAGCACTGTTCAAGAATGAGTATCAAAGGGATCAAAAATGTCTAAATGTATCAAAAATGTCTAAATGATACTCAATATGATACGTTAAAATATGGAAGAAAAAAATGTTTTTGAAGTTTTTCCTGTTGTTTCTACTGTTCCTGCAAACTCAAACTATTTTGTTGAGCTGAAAAGAAACATAAAAAAAGCAGGCAAAAACAAGCAGGCAAGCACACACATTACTCCTGGAGCAACAGCAAAGCCAGACACGTTCAGAGCTCCACTGCAACACATTCCTACTTACGGCAAAGTTCTACTTGGGAATCCACTGGCCTGGCATCACGGGTCCCAATAAGAGCACTCATGTAGCGTTCAGCCTGTGTGTGTGTGTGTGTGTGTGTGTGTGTGTGTGTGTGTGTGTGTGTGTGTGTGTGTGTGTATACGTGTGTTAATGTGTTTCCTTACTGTGTGGACTGAGTTACTGCCTATAAGTAGTGTACTTTAAACACGTCATTATGGTTGTGACATCAGAAATATGTTCCCTGGTGTTCTTTGGCATTTGTGCGTAGACTTACGGAACAGAATATGACAAAATGACAAAAAACATAATAGAGTCTAAATAAATATTGGAAATACAAAAACTAGGATAAAAACTTGAAGGGAAAAACTAGAAAAATAACTAACAATGATTGAGCTTATTGAAAGATGTTGTTGTGATGATGGGTATGATGGGAGGTATCAGAGACTAGAACTGGCCGATCTGTGTGAGCGGCTCGCAGGGGGAGCTGGGCATGATGATGTCAGTGGACGCCCAGAAGCGGAGCCGTTTGGCCAGAGAGGACCGCAAGGGCGGCGTCCGTGGCACGCGCATTTTCTCCTGGCTCTTTGCTTTCCGCAGAAAACGAAACTTTTTAGGTGCTGCAGGGTTTGAGTGTGTACACATGTGCATAGGATTAATGACCATACAACAGAACACAGAGGGGGAGAGAGGGAGACAGAGAGAAGGGTCAGTGGAAAAGAAGAGATGAGTCAGTTAACAGTGTGATTGTGAATTAAGTCCAAACACCCTTAGAAGAAACAAATACATTTAGATGAAATAGATGAAATGCATGCAATATTACACAAAGGTTAAGAAGACTGGAGAGAGTTTGAAAAGAGGCGTGATGAAGGATAATAAAGACTCAATCTAGAGGTTAGCAGAGCAGGTCTAGATGAGTTTAAATGTAGAGATGGGTCCCCCTAGTGGAATAAAATGACTACAGCATGAAATAAAAATGTGGGTTTAGCCTAAAATAATGCAGCTTGGTTCTAAAACCTGATTGGCTGAGCCACATACATGGCCGGTTGTGAAATACTGGATATAAGCACATGTGATCTGTGTGGTTAATTTACACTTTTAGTGAACTCTCTATAGGTAAGACACCTCTGCATATTTTAATGTACAAAATCTATAGGCTCATATAACTAACTCTTCTCTAACAAAATAATTTTTAGCAAGTACTTCTATTTATTACTAGTAAATGTAATTATTTACCGAAACTGTGTCTAATGTCACCATTTTATAAAAGCAATATTGTTGAACACTGGACCTACATCTTGTGTTAAATAATTAAAAATGTGTTGAGCTGTAACTGGACACAATACGCAAAAACAAATAAACAACAACAAAACAAGACTCTCGGTCATTTGACAGATCCGTATGCATCATTTTCTGCAGGCACTGTACTGGGCCGCTGGGGTGGCTGGTCAGGGGGTGTAGACTCACCTTTGTTACTGGGTGGTGGGGAGAAGACTGGGGAGTGGACTTGGTTTTCCTCCACTGAGTGGTTGCCCGGTGAGTCATGGCTGAGGCGGGACTGGCGAGGGGGTAGTGGAGGGGGAGGAAGGGGTGGGCTGCTGTCGGGGCAGTCTAAGGACACAGGGATTTCTGGCAGGGGGATGTCTGGTGCGCTGCGGATTCGCTCTCGAGTGCTCTCAGGCCTCTCGCGGGGAGAATCCTTCTTGGGCTTGATTAGTTTGGCTATTGCTTTAGCTCCAACCCAGTGGCTCCTCCTGCAGAAAAAAAACACACTAACGATCAGCCTTCTGAATGCTGCACACCTTTCTGATACCACCTTTCTGATGACTGTTTATAGTTATATTCACAACATTTACAATATACAGTCCATTTTTGTAAAAGCATGAATTGTGCCTTTTAAATCATGGCACTTAAAAAAATGTCTATTTCAACTTCTTTTAACTGGAGGACTAAGCATAAACTTAATGCTAAGTGAATACCCATCCCTTATACATCAAGAGTGTGCTTACTTTTTAGGAGTCGGGTCATAGAACTTGTACTGATCCATGATCTTCTCCTCCAGCTTCTCCTTCTGCCTCCGTAACGAGTTCAGCTTATCACTGCAGCACACAAGGGAAACAAGTTCAAACCAGAAACAAGTCAAAAACACATGAGAACAATGATTTTGACCCTGATTGCTCCACACACTCACATGTACTGTTTCTGCTCCTCGTGGTAAAGTTCCTTGCTCTCCATGGTCCTTTCCAGCAGAGTCTGGTTCTGCTGGCTCAGCATCTGGATCTGGCTCAATAGGTGATGGTTCTCCTCCTCCAGATTCCCCTTCAGTCGGGTCAGCAGCTGCACAAGCGCACACACATATTTCACACTCAACCACAGCTTCCCGTACACATCCTCAGCCCGGGGCACAGAGCCAGGGAGGAAGCACGGAATGAAAGTCCTGCCCGTAGTGCCAAAAAAAACCCCAAACGCTCAGCTCTGGCAAGATGGGAATGGGCCAATCAGCACTCAGTGACAAATCATAGGGTGGCACTACACAACAGGCTCAATTGGCAATTGTTTTAAGATCAATGCTCTATTAATAATAAAAAAAATACATTGTTATATCCTCTGAACACCAAAATCTTTACGTTTTGTAGAACGTTAATGATGAAAGGACAGACACCTCACAATTACTTGGAATTAAAAATGCTTCGTCTTGCATTAGAAAGAAATACCAATATTATATTTTCCTGCAAAGTTGCCATATTTTGGATACTTTTTGGATAGTCCTGCTACTATATATGAAAAAGAGTAGTAGGCTGATTGTACATGAAGACCCTGAATATGCAAAATCTTTAACAACACTGTTCATCTATTCAGATCACTGCATTCTAATATGAGGCCTTTGTGTTTGAGTGTTAGTCAGTTATTCTCTCTCGTACCTCACAGTGGTTGTCCAGTTTGGTCATAGAGATGTCCAGGCCCTGGTGCTGCTCTTTCAGCTGGTCGTAACGTGCCTGCCAGCGGTTCAGCTCCAGCTGTGACTCGTTCAGAGACGTCTTCAGCTCCTTGGTCTGATGCTGTAGCCCTTGATACTCCTGTTGAAGCTGTGCATGCGTGTGTGACACCCTGCAAACAGTCAAAGACCAAATACATCATTTTTTTAAATTGTGCTTTAATTGACCAAAGACATCAATAAAAAAAAATTATAATTTACAAATGGTGACAGTTCAGCATTTTTACAAAAGTGTGTATATATATCCACACACACAAACTATATATAGGGGTTACGCTTCAAGAGCACCTTCGTATTGTGAAAAAGGGCAATGTTGTGATGTGGTTAAAAAATGCATGTAAACCCTAAATATGCCCCTAAATATGTTCCCAAAACTCTTTAATTTTTAACTCAGCTTAATACATTAACCTTAAAAATGTAAAGGTGAACCGTATCTGCAATGTACAGTTTACACTGAACTGCTGTCTCCCGCAGTGCTAGAATCTAAATACCAATATTACCCTTGCATAGACTGTACTGTAATTCATGTACACGCTGTATCTTTGGTATGCGCTGTCGAAAAACACTCATGACGCTCTGCGGGGGAAATGCTGGAGGGCAGCAGCCAATCAGCAGTAAGGAGAAATAAATAATGTTCTTGGACTGGCTACTTTCAAACCTCCCGCCTCTGAGTACACTGGTATGTCACCATCCTAAGACGTGCTTGCTTTGTGTTTCTCTCCACAGTACCAAAACATTTATTGCTACATTTTATATAAAAATGTTATATAATTATATACTGCCACGAAAAAAAACTGAGCAGTGGAGACTCATTCCCTTCAGGTGCCTTGATTGCCTTGACAACCGCTGTGCCCAAACATAAACAACAAGCACAAGGACAAGGGGGCATTGTGTATGAGGCCCGCGCGTCACAGAAACAAACAAACAAACAAACAAACAAACAAACAAACAAAAAAAAAAACAAATCTGCAGTTACCGCGTTAGTGCGGGGGTTTCTGCGAACAATTATTAGTTCGATTTGCAGATAAAAAATCTGTTAGAGACTGAAATAGCTACTGCTGAACCTTGTATACGTGGGGGTTTCTCCATATGCACGCACACACACAGGGGGTCCTTAAACCGACAGTGATGTAAACTAAAGTTCATAATTATGATCTCAAAATTAAATTCAGCTAAATTTCAATATAAAATATAACTCTATACATTTTTTGTACTGTCGAGAGAACACAAAGCAAGCGTATATTGGCTGCTGCCCTAGTGTTCTTCGTTCTGTTCTTCTTAAAGCCCTAACATGTCGGCCAAACGCCTGCACCTTCCAAGGCTTCTGGCAATAAGAAGCAAACTCCAGAAAAAGCTTGGTGTGAGTGTGGCCGTGGCTGATGGGCAAGAGAGAGAGAGCGGTTTAGTTGTGGCCCTACAGCAACTCAACTGTTATAGAAAATGCTTCAGTCTCTGTCCGGTGTCTGCTCTCACCTGCGGGTCACAATGCGTCTCCCAAAGCGTCTGAAGAAATTCTCATCTTCAATCAATATAATTCATTATTGGTGACTAACCATTCATTTTACTGTATTATAATTTTAATTAAACTACTGTATTTACCTTGCTTATATTAAAGAAAACGACAGCACATACAAAAGGAATTGCGCATGTATGAATTAACTGCGGGAGTTCAGTGTACACAGTACAGTACGGAAATGGGTTTACCTTTCATTTCATTTTAAACATTTCCCTTAAAAAATGTGAAGTGTTTTTGGGGGCATATCTGGGGACATATTTAGGGTTTATACATCAAAAACAGACTTTTTTTTTGGAACTTAACCCCTGGGAATTTCGGGGGTTTATTGTGTACACACACGCACGCAGGCACGCACGCACGCAGGCACGCACGCACGCAGGCACGCACGCACGCACGCGCTGTATGGGACAATGATGCATAATATATTTTCTCCAGAAGAGGGCAGCATAAACCCCCAGATAAACAGCCGGCACATTGCTTTAACTTGTGGCACAGCCTTAAGCTACAACCTCAGTGTGTTTTGTGAGGTAGGTTGTAACTGACCTGTCCATCTCCTCCCTCAGGCTGCGGTTCTCCTCCAAGATTACAGTGTTCTTACGGATCTCCTCACCCAGACTTTCCCTCTCTCTCTGCAGAGATGCCTCCACCGCTTCCATTGCATCCTTTTGTTTCAGCAACAGCAGGTATCTGCATAAACACACACACAGTTTAATAATGACAGTAGTTTTCTATGTGATGCACAACATCCAAATATATAACACACATCAGACTCATATTGGTTTGGCATCCCTACATAATGAAGCACAATGCAGTAGTGGGGGGTTAAAAAAGTAATTAAATATTAAGTGTGGGTAACATGTGGTGTGTAGAATGCAGGACGATATCCCATTAACCCTCTGAGGCCCATGGCTGGCTGCTACCCCAGCTGATTGGGCCCCTGATAGTCGGCAACTTCATCTTTGTGCTCTAGGCCTCTGGAGACCCACTACTGCATTATTCATGAGCGGAAGACATACACATGCGCATCTGACACTTAAAGCACAACTAAACACCGGCCCGTTTTCCACCTCACCTCCATAAACAATAGGGACCAATTTTCACTGATCAGAGTGGAAAAGGGCCGTGATAGGAGCTCATGTACCTTTGTGTATGTCCGCAACACACGCACACACCCACGCACGTTCAGTAATGTGAAATGTGCGACGTGACCCTTAAAAACAACCCCAGCAAAGTTTCCACTGAAAGCTGAATCCCAGAGTGAAACACACACATCGGTATCAGATCAGATTTCAGAGGAAAAATAAACAAATCCAGTCTCATCTTATAAATAGAGACAGCGTGTCATGTTAGCTGCTTGTTTCTTCCTGTGGGGAAACAGTGTGTTTAAGCTTGATGGTCTACTTTTGGATGCTCACCTTGTTAAATGGTTTAATAAGAGATATTTAAATGACTTTTTTACAGAAGAAATACTACTAAACATTAATATTTCAATATTGCACCCCATCGTGTGCATTTCTGGTCAAAGAAAAAATATTTAAATTGAACTTAAACAAGGCGTATACTTTCATATTATCAAATGCCATCAATAAATTATAACTGTTTAAAATATTTGCCTTTATCTGGGGGGAGACTGTGACCACTGGATTCCCGTTTCAAACACAAACTGACTTTAAACTCACATTTTACAAGCTTAATACGAAGTTTTACATTAATTAATGCTAGACAATATTCCTGAAACGTGTCCGTTTGACCTCGCTGTTTCAGTCAGATACACTATATAGACAAAAAGCATTGGGAGGCCTGACCATTATATCAACAGGGACTTTAATGACATTGCATTCAAATACATAGATTTTAATATGGAGTTGGCCCCTCTTTCTGTGGAAATTTATGACCATTCATTCTGTAGAGCACTTATGAGGTCAGACACTGATGTTGGAGGAGAAGGTCTGGATCACAATCTCCGTTCCAGTTTATCCCAAAAGTGTTGGGTGAGGTTGAGGTCAGAGCTCTGTGCTGGTCAGTTACGTTTTTTCCACACTGAACTCATCCAACCATGTCTCTTTAGGAGTTTGCTTTGTGGACTGAGGCACAGTCATGCTGGAATAGAAAAGGTTCTTCCCCAAACTGTGTCCACAAAGTTAAAAGCATGACGTTGTCCAGAATGTCTTGGCATACTGAAGGATTAAGATTTAGCCCTTCACAGAAAGTTAAGGGCCTAGAACAAATCCTGAAAAACAGGTTTGTCCCAATACATTTGTCCACAAAGTGTATTTCTGAAAGACTTCACACAGCTATGGGAGTCTTCAAGGGTTTTATAATGTTCTGTTACTCTGTTATCTATTAACTTCTTATGGTCTAGAGAGATTTTGAGCCAAAGTTTTGCCGAATGCACAAGGTGTTTGTTTACACTTAGTGTGCCTCAACTTGCATTTCATGTGCTTAAACTTATTTGTCTTATAATAAATTACTAGTTTATGCATGTACTCACTAAGGATTCCCTTTCTAGTTTCTTGTCTTTAAAAACATCAAGTCGTGTAGTATCTAAAGCCCCTTGTATGTTTTAACGCAGCGTGGCTTTACTGAATTGGTGTCAGTGTTGATTCACTTTGAGTATTGAGTGAGACCATCATAAGGCCTTCATTACTGTTCTGTCAGCAGCTCTCATGGCTCGGTCACAGTGGCGTCTCCACACAGACGAGACATGATTCATCACTCTAACATTACACACCTGCAGCCAGAGAGGACACAGCCAAAGAGGAGACCGAGCATTTTCCACTCTATCATCCTCAAGCCTGAGCTAACGGAAAAAAAACGCCATGTGCATTCGAATGTATTTACACTTTTTCAATACACTTTAATAAACAAGAGTTGTGTTGCAAATGACATTTCAGAGAAAGCCATTTTTGTTTTTTCTGCAAAAGCTGCAAAACAGAATAATGTCTCGCACATTTGATCTTATTGCTGTCAGCATTCATCAGCCTGCAAACCTTTTAAGGTTTGAAGCGCTTTCAGGCCAAAAAGTTTCTGTGCTTTTAGCAATTGTCTGGAAAATGGATGATATTAAAAACTGCAAATAGATCTTATTTAAAGCTTAAAAATAGCTGTTGCCTGTTTGCTGTGTACACCTGTTCAGTAGCTGTGTAGGTGATGCTGCATGACAGAAAAGCATACAGTAGTACTGATACTGACTTGTTCTCCAGTGCTCTGTGCTCCTGCTCCAGTGACCTCTGGTTGCTCTTCAGTGTAGCATGCTGGGAGATGAGCTGCTCGTACTCAGCAGCCTGTCTCTCGTGGACTCCCAGGAGGCGTTCATGATCATGTGTGACACTGTCCCGGGCTGCCCGAGTCTCCTCCTTCTGCCTCTGCAGACTCTCCACCTCCACCTCCACAGCCTGTAGCTGAGTCTGCAGAGTACCATACTGAGACAACAGAGAGGTGTTCTGGGAGCTCAACGTGGAATTCTCCACCTGGAGAGGGAGAGGGAGAGACGGAGACACAGAGACAGACAGAAAGAGATGGAGAGAGGCAGAGAGAGAGATAGAGAGACAGAGAGAGAGAGAAACAGAGATGCAGAGACAGAGAGAGAGAGAAACAGAGATGCAGATACAGAGAGAGAGACGGAGACACAGAGACAGACAGAAAGAGACGGAGAGAGACACAAAGAG
The DNA here is from genome assembly GCA_037577145.1 of Brachypetersius gabonensis. Classification (NCBI taxonomy): domain Eukaryota; kingdom Metazoa; phylum Chordata; class Actinopteri; order Characiformes; family Alestidae; genus Brachypetersius; species Brachypetersius gabonensis. Next base: position 39,869,998 of record JBBJLR010000001.1, on the reverse strand, counting down.
AGACAGAGAGAGAGACACAGACCCAGAAAGACAGAGAGAGAGACAGAAAGAAATATATTAGTCCAGTGTGAGGATTCAAGGGTGAAAGGTGGCCCCTAGACCTGCTAGATCTTCATCACAGCTGCCACTTTAATGGCTTTAAAAGTCACAAAGCTGTTTTCTTATTTGGACCCTGAGACACACACAGCAGGCTTTGCTTTCGGTGGGTAGGATGGTTTCAGAGATCCCAGTCACTGACTCTCCTAGTATGGGTCTCTGTTAGCTGATGTAACAGAAGTGGCAGTTAGCTTTCTGAAAATAATACAGAAATTGTGGAGGAAAAAATACAAAATTAAAAGGTCTGCACTCAAGTTTTACTTTATTAGACTTCATGTCTCGGTCTGGATTCTGACCACCCACAGCACATCCACCACATTTTATGCTGGGTATCACAGGACCGCGAATGCACAGCTGTATTTAAAAAAAAAAAAGGGCTGTCTGCATGTATGTATTTATGGAAACGAGTGTGCACTGACTTGAGGAAACAGTATCTGCGCAAGTAAGAACCCATAGTCTAACCACACATTTCACAAGTTCCCTGCAGCCTAGCAATTAATGGTCTAACTGTAGTGTTGGTTTCAGTACCTGTAGTTTCGCGGTCTCCTTGTGAAGCCCAGTGTTCTGCTCCTGCAGCGAGGCGGCCTGTTTCTGAAGAGCCAGGGTCTGAGCGTTCAGCTGCGAGTTCTGAGAGTCCAGCTGCTTCAGCTGTTCCTTCAAGAGTTGCTTCTCAGTCTGCAGTGCTGAATTCTGGAAAGCAAAGTATAAATTACATTTGCACACTTGATCCTATATGATAAATCTAGTTAGTCACAACATGTTGGTTTGACGTTTGCTTGGTTTTATGTTCTGTTTTTGGGCAAATACATGAAGTTGAAGTTGAGGTTTATTGTCATTTGTACAAGGTACAGTGTACAGAGCACAAGGAATTGCTTATCCTCTTCACAGATAGAACATAAAGACACAAGACATAAAAGACATGAAAGAAAAAGCAGCGCAGCGACAATAACTAATCACGGGTTAAGTGGCATAATATGAAGTGTTAGTGCAGTGTAAAGTGTAAAGTGTCAGTGCAGTATGAATTGCACTTTACACACAAAACTGATATTGAAAAATAGACAAATATTTTCTGTTCAACAGTCTCAAAAGTTTGGGAAAAGGGGAAGATGATGCAAGTATGATGCTTTTTGGCAAACTGTTTCTTTGAATGAACAGGGTTCCATACTAAACCTATCTAGTACTAAACCTATCTAGTACTAAACCTGTCTAGCATAGCTAAGAAAAGATCACTCAATGTTGATGTACAAGATGACTCACGTTCTTCTCCACCTCAATCAGGCGGTCTTTGAGTTTGAGCAGTTCAGCCGTGGCCTCTCTCTGCTCTGTCTCCCACTTCTCTTGACTGGAGCCACTCCGGCTCCGCTCTACAGCCTTCTGGGATATTTCAGAGTGGGCAGCCTCCTCTTCCTGCCTCTGTCTCAGGGCCTCCAGTGTCTTCTTCACCTGGAGAGGTGAAGCAAACATGAGAGTCAAGTGAGCATCAATATAACAAATGTATGCATGGAGCAGCTGTGTATGTAAGGCTGTACTGTGTTCATACAGTAGTAAGCTCGGTGCGTAGCTGCTGGTTTAAGCTGCTGCTCTCCTCCAGGCGAGACTCCAGGCCGTGAATCTTCTCCTCCCTCAGCTCCAGAGTCTTCTTTAGTGTTGACTCAATCTTCGTCTCCAGGATTTTATATTTACTGAGGGGTCAGACAGCAGTTGCTTGTGAGATCTTCCAGCAGTTGAATATCAGCCAAAAGGTCTTTAATCATTAGTACAGAGCAGGGAGATTATAATGACATGACCCAGTTCTGCTGGGCTTTGCTGGGCTATGCTTGCTATGCGTGGATATGAAAACTGAGCTTATTTTACCAGTCATTCTATTCTTTTTTGTCCATCATGAAATCACTACCAAATCTGCTAAGGGCAAAAGTGACTCAAATGTAAAGGAATCTCTGCAAGAGCTATCCTGTAGCACTTAAACACACTCAAAGACACACACAGCACCACATCTTAGTGAAATTCAGAAGTGGCAGTGGAATGTGACTGTTCGTAGTAAATGTCTTCTGACATTAAGCGATTAGTTGCAGCTTGCGTTTCACTGAACACTAATAGCCGCCGAGGAATGTCACTGTTTCCGCCCAGGCTTGTTAATCCCCTCTGATCACACTCTCCAACACATTACAAACACTTAGCAAGACCCAGTCACACAGTTCCGACCGAACACGAGAAAAACACACAGACAGGGAGAGGATGAGAGAGAGAGATGAAGAGAGAGAGAGAGAGAGAGAGGCAGAGAGAAAGAGTGAGAGAGAGGCAGAGAGAGTGAGCGTGAGAGAGAGAGACTGAGAGAGAGAGAGAGACTGAGAGAGAGAGAGAGACAGAGAGAGAGAGAGACAGAGAGAGAGAGAGACAGAGAGAGACTGAGACTATTACTCAATAGAAGCAGGGGAACTTCTCCCCTGAGACAACTCTCCAGGGAACATTCCAGAGAAAATTAATCAAAGAGCAGTACAGTTTCCAAAGAGAGTGTTAGCCTGGTCTATAATTACTCATGTACCTATATAATGGCCCCTATATGAGAAAATGATTATAGACACTGTAGTGCACACAGTCACGGCCTTGCCCCTCTTGTTAAAGGCTTTGGTCTGGGGTCACTACACCAGCCAACACACACTTTGTGACAGGTTGAGAAAACAAAGAGAGTAAAAGTTGAGGAGTTGTGTGAAACATTCACTACACAGTTGGCTTTGGCCGGGTAACTCACCTATTCCATCTGGAAGAGAGGAGGCAGCATTCACAAAACAACCAATGGATGGTCAAATACACAATCTGGTTTTATCACATGGAATTATTTTAGAGTAAATAAGTAAGGGGTAATGCAGTTTGCCTGTTGACTCACTTGTCCTCGCAGCTATGCTCTTCCTGCAGCAGCTTCTCTCGGTTCAGGCCGATCTTCTCCAGCTCATGACTGAGCTTCTCCAGCTCATTACACTGCTGCTGCACCCTCAGTTTTTCATTTACCAGCTCCTACAGCACAGTCACATAGCTTTATGTTAACATGGTTTACTAGTGGACAGTTAGAAGAAGTCATAGTGCAGTTCAGAGCAATACAGTAAAGCACAGTCACTATTGACCAAAGCTACATAAACAACATATGAGACAGAGCTGAAGATCTTTGCCAGGTTAGGGCTTAATTTCTATCATTTTACACGGGCTCGGGTCGGGCACAGGCTGGCGCGCTAAATGAGCACACAGGGGATGCGAGAAAGATGCGAAAATTGATGCTGAGGAGGTGAAACAGAGGCTAGACTCTGGTGATTATGTTTTGGTTGCATCCTGACCACTAGCAGCAGCAGTGAGCGCAGGACTGCACTGAAGCCATCTACAGTGGATACAATAATTTTCCTCCACAAAAACATGTAGCCTAATCTTGGTGAGCAATGGTTTTTCAAATTATAACTATATTAATTGAGTCTTAAATGCATAATGTTGCCAGAGAATGTAGGCTAATGTTGGCATTATTCTTTTATTAAACTTCAGCTGCTGTTTACTGTTGCGTTGAGGCCGGATTGTGGAGAAAGGCGAAGCAAATCCTGTGGAGCCTTTATCTTAAATTTCGTTATTAAAAACTAAGAATCTTAATTCAGAATTTATCTTAATTAAATTTGTTAAAGATTTCTTTTGGCGCGTTCACCTATTTGGCCAAGAGTATGTCTAGGCCTATATAGAGCCTTCCAAGTGGCCTATAGCCAATGTTCGTTATGAATAAACTATGTTAAAAATGGATCAATGACTTGACAAAAGTAAAAAAAATTATTGACAAAAGGCAAAAGAGCTGTGTACGTGCACACATTTGAGTAATGTCGGGCTGTAAACGGGTTCAGGCTTTTAGAAAGTTCTGGCTGAATTCTGTCGGGATCGGGCTTTGTCGGGCCTAACTCTTACAGCTCTAATATGAGTTTCATTTTAAGCCTGAGCAATTAAACAAAAACTGATGATTGCAGATGTTAAATTGATAAATCACATTGTTCAGTTCCTTGTCTGCTATTAACAGCAAAGGACTGAAGTTTGAAGAACTATTTACTACACTTTTTACTTATCAGAAGTGAAGGAGAAGTCTAGCCATTTACTAATAACAGCATAATCCATTTCGGACAAATAGCAAGATTAGCTAATCAATGCTGAAATTATGGGGTCATGGGTTCGAATTAAATGTCTCACAGTGGGGGAAAAGTGGTCACGTGGAATTGGTTTGTTTTTCTGAAGTAATTGAGGCTATGCACACATTACCAAAATGGTACAAATACATTGTTTGCCTTAATGAGTCAATTATATAATTTTTCAAGCACACAAATCTTATTTTTTCATATCATATCTGAGTCAGTTATAACGAGTTGCTAGATCTGACACATTGTATTTGTGGCCATGTGACCTTGAGCAAAATATGTCAGGAAATTTGACTTGTAAAGAAAAGTACAGCAGCATACTTGAATGCCAAAACAGGAAATACCACCAGTATTTGAGTGTCTAACTACTGATAATTCTCAATTTAATATATGATAGAAAATTATTTTTGGCCCAGGCTCGTCACTGTGCATGAATTTTCTCTATGCATGAAAGGTCTATGAAGAACTTAAGTTATTTTACATTTGTTCATTTGCAGCTTTTACCCAAAGTAACTTAAGGTACAGAGAACTTTACATGAGTCAGATTCAACCAGAAGAGCTACAAGGATTGTGGTACCTCTCGAAGAGTAGCCAGGGTCCTCTTGTCAATGGTGACCTGCTTATGCAGCTCCTTGTTATCCTTCTCAAGCTCCTTGACCCTCCCGGCAACTTCTCGGAGCCGCGCAAGCTCCCTGTTCATGGCTGTGCCCTCCTTCTCCATGCTGCTCAGCCTGAGTGAGCTCTCCTCCAGCGCCGCCTCCTTTGCTTCTAGCTGCCTCCTCAGCCTGTGTGCCTCCTTCTCCAGCTGCTTCTTCTCCTTCTCTGCCTGGACCAGCTCTTGCTCCATGCTCCGTCTTTCCCTCTCTGCCTCTTCCACTCGGCTCCCCGCCTGCTTCAGGTCCTCTAGCTCTTTCTGGAACTCCTTGCTCTGGCTCTCAGCTTCCCGCAGCTCGTTCTCCAGGTCCTGGAGTTTAGCAGTGCTGTTGTCTAGGCTTTGCCGCAGTCGCTGGTTTTCCTGACCCAGGCTGCTGCAGCTGAGCTCTAGCCTCTCGCTGCGCTTGGCCTGGGCCCGGAGTTCCTCCAGGGTGCCTTGAAGGTCTCGTCTCTCACGCTCCAGTTCACTATGCTCCAGCTGAAGCTGGGCAAGGCGAGCAGCGGCCGGCCGGAGGTTGTCCAGGGCACGTCGCTGCTCCAGGTTCTCCTCCTCCAGCTGTCGGCGGTCCTTCTCTAGCGCAGCCAGGCGCACCTGAGCGTTCTGTGCAGTATCTGCCTGCTTCTTCAGCCGCCGGTTGTCCTGCTCCAAGGTGGCATTCTCACGCTCCAGGGCCTCTGCACGGTCACCAGCGATCCTGAACGAGGCTAGCTCACGCTGCAACTGTTCGCGGCCACGTTCCAGACGTGCTACCTCCCGCTCCAGTTCCTCACAGCGCTCACCGCGCTCCCGCAGGCCCTCCAGCTCCTTGTTGGCCTGACGTTTGTCAGCCTCAAGCCGTGCCAGACGACCTCCTGTCTCTGAAATGGTCTGGTGGAGGACGCGGTTTTCTGTCTCTACCTCACGAACGCGGGCCTCGCTGTCCGCCTGAGCGCGCTTCTGCAGAGCACCCACAGCCTGGTTCAGGTGCTCCTTCTCCTGCTCCAGCTCAGAAATCTGACAAATGGAAATATGCAGCAATTATTTGTACACAATTACATACATTTATTCCAGTCCAATAAGACAATAGAACTATACTGAGCCAAAGCCAATGTGCAATAACTACATATTTGGTCAAAACTGACTTTAGACTACTGGTTTAGGACCCATTTGTCTTGTGAGAAACTAACGTGGAGAAAGTTGTCCTGTTTCAGAGAAATGATGGCGTCAAAACTGCAGTGACTCAATTTCATCTTTGGCGTAGTTACTGCACTTTGGTTTCATTGGGCAGTTTATACAACTGTAGATCAACATGAGTGCAAGACTTTCAGCTGTTGAACCAATAACATTTAATTCAGTTGCAATTCAATTCGCACTGAAGTTAAACACTGAGTGTTTAAGCCTAGACTGCTTTTTGAAATCTGTTTATTCTAATGTTAATGAGGCAAAAAACACCCACAGTCACCAATGGTATTAAGCAATATTGTACACTTCTGTACACAGATAATAAAGGAAAACAGCAAATGAAATAAATCAGGCTTTAAATTGGATGCTAAATAAAGTATCATTTTGGATTTCTGTATGAATCTGATTGTTCTTATAAAAAAACAAGACAAAAAAACATTTTTGTCGAGGAGATATGTACAGGTTTCTGGAATAACCCTTAATAGGTAAAACACCTTGACATTATCTGAAGGTTCCTTATCCTATTAAAAGTTTCAAACATACTCTAAAGAACATTTTTATAAATGATTGTGAAGTCTAAATGTGTAAGTAAACTAGTTCCTTTGACATAGTCTAAAGAACACTTATGTAGTAAACTTTTTTCTTGTAACATACTATCGCCATGTAACGTACTTTTCATTCTAATTACGACAAACTGTAAGTCACTTTTATACAGTATTAGAAATCTGCGAGTGTATTTGAGATCACTGTGTGGTTTGAGAGAAGTGGACATTTAGACAAACAGTTTGCACAGTCCTACAGGGTGGAGAATCAAATATTTGGGCTATGGAGAAACATTTGTACTGCACTTTCACTTGTACTGCATCCACATATTCAAAGTATGACATTGGCCCTTACTTGTTTGTCTTTCTCTGCCTGCAGGGTCTGCAGTGCTTTCTCCATCCTTTGCTTTTCCTTGAGTAGCTCTTCTCCCAGGCTCTCCATGTCCTGAGTGGTCTGCTTCTCCTGGTCCAATTGAGTCTGTAGACGCTCAAGCTGAGGGAAGACCACAAGTCTCATCACTAAGTCAGAGTACAAGAAACCCTTTTACAAATTACTATGCCATTAAAAGGAGTCAAAAAAGCTGTAATGTACCTTCTTGCTAAGGCCCTGGTTCTCCCTCTCCAGCTCCAAGCCATGGAGCTGGCCCTCTTCCAGGCTGAGAGAGGCCTCGCGCAGTTCCTGAATGGTGCTCTGCAGGCTCTGATTCTCCTTCTCCAGCTTCAGCAACCGACTGGACGTCGACTCATTCAGCTCAAACACAAAAGACTTGCGCGCTGCCAGAGAAAACACCACTTTCACTTTCTTGTCATAAGATTCTTAAAGGCTAGAAATGGGGCATCTAAGCATTTAACCCATATATGTAATGAAAAATGTAGGATCATTCTCAAATGGAATAGTGATAGGAGGCCACTGCATGTTAGCAGATCAACTCGACTCTGTTCTACTCGATTTTTGGTACATGATACCTTGTTCATTTTCCAACCCCTCAATATGGCTGGTCCTCTTCAAAGCAACAAAACACAGCAGCAATGTGACTATTCTCCCTGACCAATCAGTCTGCAGTCTTCTAATTCTGTCCTGATACATACTGAGCATGCTAGGAACCACAACAGAGTACTAGTAATACTGTAAGTAATACTGGCTGCTATAGTGGCCCAATGGGAAACTGAAAATGGCAAGTAGAGTTAAGCTGAGCCGATAACATGCGGTGGAAAACTGACTTTGCCCCCCAGCTTTCAAGCATCACATGATAGTAAGAGGCCTAGCTAGCAGGTAGACAGTTCTTATTAATGAATTGGGTAGAAAATTGTGCACATTTGTATTGTCCCTCCGACTGACCTTCATTGACCTCATTGTTCTTTGCCAGCTGCTCCAGTTCCCAGCCCAGGTGAGCAGATTCATTCATGCTTTGCTTCTGTGAAATCTCCAGCAGCATGTTCTCTTCCAGCAGCTCCTCCAGACGCTTCTTATCACTGTCCCTATCCTACAACACACACACACACAAACAGATCAGGGAAAATTAACACATTCTCACACCCACAAACAAACACTCCCTACATTCCTACTTACAATCTCCATGTCATGCAGTTTGGAGCGCAGGTGCAGATTCTCCTTTTCAAGCTCATGCAGTTTATCGCAGCGTCCTCTAGCTGTGCTCAGCTGCTCCTCCAGCATGGCCTTAGTCTCAAGCAGGGTCATATTGTCCTCTCTCAGCTCCTACAGGGGAACGGTAATGAAAACACAGAACACAGACTCTAAATAGGTGTCTGACAGACGCCTGTCACTGACAGCTGCAGAGGACTGTGGTTCATTCAGGTTCATGCATGGCTAACAGAGTCAGCCTGAGCTCCCAGAGTCAGTTAGCCCCTCGGAAACGAGAGCATTTCTTCAAAATAATGACACAATGAGTTTACCTCCACACGGGCCTTGTAGAAGTGGACATCATGCAGTTTCTCTTTGAACCGGGCCAGCTCTGTTTCAAGCCTGTCCACTCTCCCTGCACGCTCCCTCAGAGCGTCCACCTCGTCACGGTACGCTCTCACTGACCGAGCCTCGGCCAGCAGCTGAGTGTTCTGCATAGAAATGGCGTTTGTTCAACTCACATATGTCAAATATGTAGAACCATTAATCTACAGAAGCATATTTCTGCTGTCAAAGCAAAACCTTCTATTCAGGATAAGAAAGAAACATCAACGTTTAATGTAAGGGAATGTAACATTTGTCCTTATTTTTTTAGCTTATGGCCATTTCTAGTCATTTTTTTATTTTTATTTTTTAACAAACATCAAATATATGTGGTTTCATTCTGGCACTGATAATATGATAAGGTCCCTACAGAAGAAACATTTGTAAGACGAACGCGGATTAACAGATTTTGGTATGCCCAGCCTTTACAAGCCCTTGAAACCAAATTTCATTTACAGCAGCACATATGCTCTTAAAACGCCGTTCTGATTGCTCAGAGACATACAGAGAAAATGTGAAAATGATCAGTTAATAAGCAGCACTGACTTCTTGCTTAAGTTTTTGCATCTCCGCATCCAGCCGCTCAAGTTCGTTCTTCGTGTCCATCAGCTGCTCAGTCTTCTCTTCTCTGCGTGCAAGAGAAGAAATGTTTTAAACACACTAGATTCGGTACTTCAGGCCATTCACTTCTGGAGGGATTCAATAATTTATCCCTCTGATGTACACTCTTTGTTCAGATGACTATAGTCGGGCCAGTGCACAGCAGGCATTTATGCTACAGACAGAATGAGATAGCGTTCCTGATACTCACAGCTCTTGACGGGATCGCCGCAGTTTGGACTTGGTGTCTGCTAGCTCCACTGCCAGGTGCTGACGGTCCTCTTTAGAGAGCAGAGTGAGCTGCGAGAGTCGCTCAGGGCTGGAGAAGCTAACAGGACTTGGGGGTTGCTGAGACTGCAAGTAATCCCTCTCCTGGGTCAGGTCCAAGATCAGCTAACACCACACATAGCAGAAAACACCACATCAGTCAGACTCTGGATTCAGCCATAGTTTACTTCATAACCGTTTCTGTGTTTTGGGATATTCTGTAGTCTGGTTGTACACAGTAACATGATGCAACTACAAAAAAGGTATAAGAATATACAGTAATGCCCCGCTTTTCAGAGCGGTTACGATGCAAGAGCACCCGTGTATAGTGAAAAACCATGTTGTTGTGTTTTGGTAAATAAAATGCCTACAAATACCTTTTTTTTTTTTTTTTTTTAAAGTAAACCCAAAATGTGTCCCCAAATATGCTTTAATTTCAGTTTAATGCATTACCCATATTCGCCTCTTTTAATTAAAAGTCTCCGATAAGCAACTCGGAAGTTCGCTGCACAATAGTATTGGGACACCGCGGCGAGGTTAACAGATTTCGGGGAATAACCCCTGATCTACTCGGGCTAAAAATACAAATGAGGACTTGTTGGAAAGCTCTCCTGGAGTGCACCACAAAAGAAATCGCGCTTGGCACGCGGGGGCTCAACCCTGGGGTGTAATTAAAAAAGTGCTTCCAGTTCGCCTATAGACTGCCCTGATTCCCCTTGTGTGAAAACATCCAGAAAAAAAATATATGTATTGCCACAAAAAAGCAAAAAAGGCGGAGGATATTTCCTGTTTCTGCGTTAGTGTGGGGATTTCCACAGTTCTTAAAAAGAATCCATGTGTGACTGAATCCATGACTCCTGATCCACGTAAAACTGGAGGTTTACTGTATATGAATTTATACATTTTATTAAATTAAATTGATAAACATGTAACACCTTATTTTAAAGGTCTTCTATAGATGGATTGTAAAGGCTCATCATGTTCATCCGTTAACTGTAACTGAACTAAGGGTTGAATGATTTCTAAACCTAAGTGGAATTCAAAACTGTATAAAACCCTTTTTATTAAGTGTACATATTAATGTTTTAATGGCTATTTAGTAAATGCAGTGGTTCCTTTTTAAATTGGTTTTCTATAGGGATAACTAAAGTAACCTCTAAGCACTCATCCCGCTCGTCGATGAGTTTGCGGAGGTGAAAGGCCATGGTGCGTGACATAGGGTCCAGCTCCTCCGCTGGCAGCTCCCCCACCTCCAGCCACTGCAGGTCCAGAACATTCTCCTGGTTGTGGGTCACCTACAGAAAGAAAGAAAGATGTTTACACTCCAAAACCTCACATCTTTCAGGATTAATTGAATGACAGTTCAAAGGATTTAAAACCTGTTCCCACCTCTTGGATATGGGAGACGATGGCTGCTTGCGTTTCAATATCTAGCTGCTTAATCTTCTCAATGAGCTCCTCTTTACGCTCGCACTGGAGAGAGAGAGAAAGAGATCAGTGCTACTACACAAAGGCATGCTTGGTTCTGTCATGTGTTTTCTACTGAAGTAAAGGCTTGCCTCTGTTTTTTTTTTCCAGAGACAAGAATAAGCAAACAAACTGGGATTAGATGGCAATAAAGATGATTAGCTAAATGGACGCTTTTGCAGGAGATCAACCAGCTAGTGTCAGAAACCTTGGTCTTTGATGCATAAAAGACTATGAAGGGGGTTCTCAGTATAAAGCACAAGACAGGGGTCTTTGTTATTGCTGTATTAAATCTGTATTACAGATCTTAACAGTAGAGACACAACAGCACTGCTGTATGGATTCCTGCTTCAGTTAATCCAGGCTGTTTATGTCTATACAGAGATCAGGAAAAACCTGTGGAGTAGGAGTGGGAGGGAGATATTGGGCGAGAGAGAGTGAACGAGAGAGACAGAGAAAGAGAGCGAGAGAGAGCGAGAGAGAGCAACAGCACGAGAGAGATGCATAGATAAAAAGATAAGGCTCCAACAACCTGGCACTATTGGGAACAGCTGGGACCTGCACAGAACAGACTCCTTTCTACAAAAACAATCTCAGCTAAAGTGTGGAGGCTATTTCTGGACTGATTTACGAAACACTATTAGTAAAAATCAGTGTGTGTGTGCGTTCGTGCATGTTTGATTTGGAGAGGGAAAGGGCAGGCGTGTTCAGACAGGGCGATTTCTGTCTGCAGCTTCCTGGTTATAGGTGTGGAAGCACAGGGCAAGGGCTCAGCTTACCTGAACAGCGCAGCCGAGCAGCAGCAGTAAAAGCCTCTTCATCTCCTCCATGCTCTTCCCTAGAGACCAAAACATGTATACATATACACATTCACTGGCTGCCAAAGGCATGAGGACATTCTGCTCCTCAAAATGTTTTCAATACACACAAGTGTTTTCACAGTCAGTATAAAATAACTAAATTTTTACTTGCATTTTTCATTATTGAGGTTTACTTACACCGTTTCTGTGATTTTATGCACCAAAATGCAATCAACGTTCAACCTCTATCAAACGTCAAGAGGCTGGTTCTCTTTGCTACTGTGCCTTTAAGAATAATGTAAATTAGCCCTGTTCTTATTGGCTAAGACACTCCTTATAACTATTGTGAGTGGGCAGGGCTTAACAACTGTACGCTAAAACAAAAATGCAAAAAAAAAGTTCATTCAAGTTAAAATAGGCTATTTTTGCCAGCTTAGCTTCCATACAGATTATATGGAAAATAACCTAATCCATCATTTATGCATGACACCCACTTGCCTTGTTCTTTTCACAACAGTTGACTGACAAGAGAAATCATGTGAGATTCTACACTATATGGACAAAAGTATTGGGACTTCTTAATTACTAATTCAGGTGGTTTGGGGCGGGAGGGCGACTCCCAATATCTTTTTTCTCCATTTTACCAGCTACCTCTATTCCCTGATGACAGTTCTCTGAAGCTCTCTGTCTGCCTTACAGGAGGCCTGCAGCTACAGGCTCTGTGCCATGCCTATTAGCCAGTCTTGACCCTTTATTAACGGGTCAGTCAGCCCACACATGGTTCTGGGTGTACAATTTTAACACTTCAGTTTTCTTCTTCCATAGGTCACCATGCACTTCAAATTAAAAACACAATGGCTTGCCACTCGGACCAATTCCACCTGGATATTCGACAAGTTTAGATGTACTAGCACTAGATAAAAAAATAAAAATAAATAAATAATAATAAAAAAGACATTGGCATGATTGACATAATTAGTACATAACTACATAGCTTTCCTATGTTCTCAGTGTCCTATCTGTAAACTCCAATTTCTACATATTGTTTCACAAGCTGTTTGTCAGAAAATAAAGTCATTCTTATGAGTGCAGCTTTAAGCAGAGATTTTAATTCGTAAAGCATTTTCTACCTTTTTTCCTTGACCATGCATGCAATTCCCCTTTAAACTATTTAATTTGAAATGAAATACATAAGAAAATGACAATCACTCCAGAATTCTAAGGGTTAATACAAATAAGGTGTGTGTGTGTGTGTGTGTGTGTGTGTGTGTGTGTGTGTGTGTGTGTGTGTGTGTGTGTGTGTGTGTGTGT
>JBBJLR010000001.1:39812487-39833133 GCA_037577145.1 Brachypetersius gabonensis | reverse complement strand
AGTGAAAGGAAAGGTTTGGTGAAAAGTTTTCAGCCCTCTATACACGCTAATTCCTTCCTACAACCTTGGGGGCTAAGGCTAAGGCTAAGCCCCCCTTGTCTTTCCGTCCTAGTGACGTCCCTGTTTCAAAGTAGACAGACACACTGGTTCGAAGACTCGTTCTCGCACCCTACAGTGCAATTCGGCTCTGTATACATCCGCGGTAAAATATCAAGGTGAAAGTCATAGCTTGCGTAGTATAGACCCAGCTCCCAACCCAACTTTGTGAAAAGATTAAGGGCGATATTTTTTTTTATTGCCCGATAAGAGTCTGTTAACGTTAATGCAGCATGTTAACGTCGATAACGGCCCACCACTACTAAAAACTAAAAAAAAGTCTAAATACATACACAGTCTAAGCCAGTCCCATCGGTCATCCCACTTGAGCATCATTTCTTTCCTCTTCTCTGTGAGCTGAATCAGTTTCTCATTGATCTTTAAGGGACAGGAGAGACAAAATGAAAACACAAATAAACCACAAATACAAGAATGAAATGCATAACAGAAAGCATATTCAGGCTTCTGGCCATCTGACATGTAAGCCCAAGAATTTTTCGTTGTCTTCTCACCTCATCCGTGTCTTTGTGTTTCCGTGCCAGCAGAGCCTGACCTAGCTCCATACAGGCCTTGAACTTTGGCTTGCGTGTCTCGATCTCTGCACGAATCCCTTGATGATACTTCATTAGTAGTTCTACTGATGACACATCTCTAGAATTGTGCACAGTCAATTAGGAAGGATTCAGCTGTCACATGACACTTTCTAACAAAACTCACAGTACCCCATCCTCACCTGGGTTTCTCTTGGGTTTCTATCTGCTGGATGATGCTTTCCATCCAGGCCATTAGGTCCCTGACCATGGTGAAGAAGCGGAACTTGTTGGCCGTCTCCTCTAGCTGTTTCCGCCGTCCTGCGCAGGCAGCAAGGAGACCCTTCCAGGCATCAACCACTTCCTTCTCTGTTGTCTGGATGGCTACAGCCTGGTCTCCAGCGTACTGGGCAAACAGACGAGCTGCTGTCTCCTGGAACTGCTGTACCTGCAGAGAAGACGAAGGCGTACACAGAGGATGAGAGACTAACTAATCATGGTTCTCTGTCTTATTACTACAGTACTCCTATGAATAAGACCTCTGGCACCTCTGTTTTAGTTTCTCCTGTCTTCCTTTTCAGTCCTGCACAAATTTAGTAGTGATGCTAAGATATTAAAGTATTTTTGACTGGATGCTCTACCTGTTTGCCCAGGGTGCTGATGTCTCTCTCAAAGGCAGCATGCATGCGATGGAAAGATTCTGCCTTGCTGAAATCCTCCCCCAGATCTTCAGGAATCTCATTATGTTTCTCCTCGATCTGTCCCACTAACTCTTTCCCGTCATAAAAGTATCTGGAGAAGTGAACAGTGAACAGTGAATGAATATATATATATATATATGAAATACTGTGTTTTCTGTGGGAATAGAAATGAATTCTATGAACTCCCTTTGAAATATTCACATTTGTTGCTTTGCAGCTTGAAATGAAGACATACACACAAAACCTTTTCCAGATGTATTTACTCATAACTTCCAACTTATAAGTTCCAAATGAAAGATATGATCACAACAGCTACAATAAAAAAAAGAAAGAAAACGGAATCGCTGAGATGAATGAAGGATCATCCCTTACTTTGTGGAACCACCTCTAGACTGAGAAATATTTTCCCTCTCTTTTTTCAGAACTGTTAAAGAACTGTCAAAAAAAAAAAGTGAATATTTCGAAAGAGGCGATTCTTTTTTAGCCACACAGTGCACATGATCTTGTACTTGGTATTCATTTGCACATCTACTGGATAGAAATAAAGTGAAACAGTGAAATGGATGAAGAAATCTATGCTTTCTCACTATGTATTTGATCTGGTACTCAAAGTTTCCACACAACTCACTTGAGAAGGTCGTAAGAAGCAGTGAGGAGCTGGTTGCGGGTGTCAATGAGCTCCAACAGATCCGCCCAGCTCTCGTTCACCGCGTCCTTCCATTCAGCCAGAGTAACTGATTCGCTGTGGCCGCCCTCTATCAGCTCATCAATAGTCTGATTCACACCGTCCACTCGCTCCTGTCCCACACTCCCCGTCTCCCTCGCAAACTCCCTGAACTTATCCCGCAGGATCTGAGGGACGTTCACATAAAGCAAACGTGAGTAAAAGCAAACAGATCATAACAAAGTACTATGCAAATCACAATTATTATTTCATTAACTAATAACCTATATAACATAAAAATAATTTCATTACAGGTTATCTGCCTTAAAATCTGTTCACAAATACCTGGTATTCCGGATGTTCATTTTACGATAGTTTTTTTTTTTGTTGATTTGTTCCACTAGTTGCACAGCACTGGCATCATACCATACTGCACTGATTTTATATAGTTAAAAACAGTATTTCCAAATTCTTTCATATATGTACTCAACAGTTTGCCTTCATGCAGTTTTAAGCTGTATGACAATGACATTTTAGCCTGTGAGCCAATTACAATATGAACAAGTGGTTCAATACCAGATCTGTGCTTGGTCAGTAAGAACTACATGCTTGTCCACAAGAAATTGCAATGTGTGATGGCATGGTTGCTATGAAAACAAACAAAAATTTTTTGGGGGCAAACAAAATGTGTTAAAAAAAAAGAAAACTGCTCACACCAGGGTTTCAAACTGTTCTAATTCAGCGTGGTACTTTACTGCTGTACCATAGGAGGGCGTAAACTTGTAAGGACGGCTGAACGCGTAGCTGCATTCTCAGGCTGATTATTTTTTATTAAACTTCAACAAACAGTGAGCTTTAGTGTCTGTTTATGACTCTGATGTGTGTTTTGCTCCTTGTTTGTGTTTCTCTGTTTTTTTTCTTCTTTTCTAGCCTTCAAACCCACGACTTCAAATACTCTCATTTTAAAGATGACTTAACTGTCCCCTCTCTCTCTGATACAAACACATGAATTATATTAATCGTTATTAATGATGTTTTTGGCCCTTGTGTGTGTTCTTCAGTACCGTGACATGGTCGAGGTCCTGGCCCATCTCCTGTGATGAGGCCACCACATCACGCTCAGCAATCCATTGCTCCAGATCCTCCACCTCCCGGCTTAGCAGGAAGTGATGGTAAGTGTGGTGAAGTTTCTTGCTGCGATCCTCTGCTAGTTCCTTTAGCCCTGTGTACTGCTTGTCCACCTGACCCTGTCTTCTGATGATGGCCTCCCTGCAGACAAAAACATGAAACAAAGGAAAAACACTGTGAGACTTCATTTGGGAGGAAATATATCACAGTTAAAAGTGCTTTCAGTCTGGCATACCCTTCTGGATGCTCCTCTGCCAACATCTTCTGAGCGCGGTCAGCAAGCTTCTGAATGGAGTCTGCATAGTCATCCACAGCCTGCTTCAGAATCAAGTGCCGCTTCAACATGAGCAAAGCACTCTGCTCATCCTGTGGAGCAAAGCAGATCATTTTTCGTCAAGTTTTGGCCTTAAGATTTTATCACTGCGTGACGAGGGCAAAAGCAGATACACTTTTGGTAAAATGACTAAAGGGAGTATTTTGTCTGTACAAGTAAAAGTACAGAAGACTTTGCTTTTAAATGTATCCCAAGAAATTATTACATTATTTAGATTATTAAATTTGATGATTAAGTGAAAGTTGGTCTATGGTGCCGCTAACTCATAGTACTTTTACGTTTTGCAAGCTTTTAAAAGTGCTTTTGTGCTTTTTATACCAGGAATATTTCTGCTTTTAGTGCTTGTGTCCTTTGCACACAACATTATTCACAAATGTGCAGTTTTTAAAATAATTCTATAGCTTTCTACAACTTATTTGAAATTTATTAAGCATGTTTGTTATATTATTCTGAATGGGAGTGTACTTTCGAATAAACATTGTTAAATAATAAAGAAAAATGTTCCTTTATGGGCACACCTTTGCTTTCTCATCTGGAATCATGTAGAGGTCCTGTTCGCCAACCCAGGCTTCAGCTTCATCTGCATCATTGTAGTACTGTTGGGCTTCGTTGGAGCTGTTAAGCCGAGCGCGTCGCTTTGCCATCTCGTCCTGCAGCCGTGCCCATACCTCCTCCAACTTCTTTATTTCCTCAGACATGCGCTCTTCCTTTGGACTTCCCTCTGCCGCGGCCATCATGCGCCGACCACGATCAAGCACCTCATCAACACGTGGCTGGTGCCCTTCAATCTCCTTCTGGAGAGTCTGTGCCGGGTCAAAGATGGTTAATGTGGACAAGATCAAACATGACATTATTTAAAATCAGTATGATGTGGTTCGAAACCACTGAAGCTGCATGTTGGAACTGAAAGAGGAAGTTCACCTGATTTTTCTTCAGGAGAAGCTGAACGGTTTGCAGATTGTTTCCATGTTCCTGTGACATGGCCATAGGTAGTCTCTCTTCAACCCAGAGCTAAAACATCAGAATCAGAATCAGCATCAGAAAACTGTATTGATTCTGGAGGAAATTGCTTATGTAATGACTGCAAAGACACACAGAGACAATAATATAATATAAAGTCTGAATGAAATCTAAATAAAAAATCTGTTCAGTATGAATACCCTATACCATATACAGAGATGTTTGGTACAAATACTATATATAAGTAACATAGTTGAGTGAAAAACTACAGACACAAATGGTAGTTTGGAGTAAGTTATTGCACTTATTAGAAAATCAAACTCACTATTTCATCTGCCAGGTCTCTGTAGAACTGGTACACAGCTTTGACTGCCTCCAGTTTGCCTTTGCGTTGAGCCAGAGGTGTGAGGAGCTGCTTAAAATCACTCTGCAGAGCCTGCTGCTCGGCCTCCAGCTCAGGCTGGTCTTCTCTTAGAGGGCCATGCTGCTGCACGGCCTCCTGCAGCTCCTCAAGCTCCCGCGCACGATCTCTCACCTGATTCTCAGTCATCTGCAGGATCACAGGTCACATGAAAAAGTGTGAATAAATAAATGGTGAAAGACCAACTCAAAAATGGTAAAGGATGTACGTTTAAATGATTAGCATCGTGCAAAGGTCTTCAACTTTTGTAACCTTCTCTGATTTTGTTATACAGGCTTGATGCTGGGTGGCCAATCAGACACAGGAGTAGTTCTTTTAAGGACAGCAAGTAAAGTAAAGTGGTCACATATGAACACACCACACCTGAAGACTAACATTATATTTGTTCATATTTGTTAGTCACCTTGAGAGGTGTCTTCTCTAAACATAAATAGGAATGCTGAAGATATTCAAAGAATAGCATGAACGTGTACCTGATGCTTCTTAAGCTGGATATTGGCACCAGTGAGATCTTTAACCTCCTCATCCACATCACCCTGGAGCTGCTGCTGCAAACTGGCCAGCCACTTCTTCAAGTCAGCCAAGCTCTGATCAAACAGCTCAGAGCGGTTAGCATCAAACAGGAGTCGGGCCTTCTCTTGAGTGGTCTGTTCCAGCTTATCCCACAGCTCATGAAGTTTAGCCAGACGTTCCTTCACAATGGGTTCAAATTCCGGCTTGGACACCATCAAGTCTTCACCCTCCTAAATATGTAAGCATGATTTAAAGGCCACATTCTGAAGTTACATTCTCAAGTCTTCTCAGCAAAGCAGGGGAGATTTACAACATTTGTGTTCCAAATGTGGAACACTGAGGTCAGTCATGTACCTGATCAATTTTTTTGAGCCAGTCCTTGTTGGATGCCAGCTCAGCCATGAAGGCTTGGTGTTTCTGCCATTTGCTGTGGAGGTTGCGAGCCTCATCGTACGAGGTGTCCTGAGCAGTCAGCATCTTCTCATTTATCCACAGTGTAAGCTGAGGAAAAGTATGAAGTATAGCTAGAAATATATGCATGTTAAAAGTACAGTGTATTTATCGAGGTGTGGCTGAAAAAGAATGCCGACTTACATCCTGGGTATTCTGAAGAAAGTGCTGCAGGTCCCTGTTGTCTTTGAGTTTCCCGGAGACTTCCTTTGCTTTATCTCGGTTCTTCTTATATCTGAAAAAAACAAACAAACACATAAACAAGTTTGTTCATTTTCAAGAGGAAATAAAAATGTCAGAGTTTTTATCTCCTTATGTAAATATATGTAGGCATGGCCTTACTCCACAGTTCTAGAGTCACAGTGAAGAGGCTTCACTGTTTACAGAGCAATGCTCTCCTCTCACAGAGGTGCACTCTTACTATGAGATCAATATCCATTCGAGCAGGCGCCCAACTCTCACTACAGCAGACGCCTTCCACTTATGGAGAAAATATAAGCTTCCTCTTCACTGCCTAATGCTTTTGTGTCAGTGCTGACCGAGCAACGGTCAACAGAACCAGAATGCTTTAAGTCATATCCCTAAAACATGACGAAAAACATTTGGACATTTCCAAAGCAGCACTGGCAGTGATGATCAAATTTCAAATCCCTTGATTGAGTTTATAAATGTGGCACAGTAATTTGATGCCAGTGAGCTAAAACAAGTGCTAGGGCAGGAATACAGGATATTTTTTAGTACTGGGACTGGATGGATGGATGGATGGATGGATGGATGGATGTTATATGCAATTTTCCCCACTTAGAGAACAAATAATGTTAAAATAATGTCGAAATCGGTGGTTTCAAATCCGAATAGTTTTTGATCAGCCAATCATTAAAAAGTCTCAGTATCATGCATATTCCTGTACAGTAATGCTATTGCTTTAACAAGCATAAAAGTTTAACCACGTAAAACAAGTCTTATCAGACAGATTAGAGCCATAATACGGTTGGGAGACACGCAGTCCTAGAATGAAACGAGTGTTTTAAAACATGCAGCTCTGCACAGTTATTTAGCAGAATAATTATTGCAATGCTCTGACCTGTCTTGGATGGAGTCCACTTTGTCCTTCACCTTTGGTGAGTAAAGGTTTCCACTATTCACTAGCCTTTGACCTCCTTCTGTTGTAGACTCTATCTTTTCCTCATTAGCATCCATTGTGGTGACAAAATTCTCATGCTTTTTCAGAGCGTTCTCTGCCCCATCCAAGGTGTCAGGCTGGTCCAAGTGGGCTAGAGTGTACTCCTAGTGGAAAAAATGTCAGTGTATTTGTTTTCAAGTTCATGTTATTCACTAATTCTATCATAAATTCATTTAGGGTATGAAGGAGAAGACTGGATGTTTGTCCTTACCTGGTTGTTTAGTATGGTTTCAGCTTGCTTTGCATCTCTCAAGAACTGCTGGAAGCCTAGACCCTGGTCCAGAAAGTTTTTACGGCTGTCCCATATTTTGTGCAGCTCATCCCAACCCTTGTCCATTCCCTTTAGCTTCTGGTCCAGCTGCTGGTACTGGGGATCGTCTTCTTGGCCTTGAGTTACAGCTGCTCCTGTGTCTCGTACACGGTGGTAGTCCTCTTCATGGCTATCCATGTCGCCTTTTACTGCATCATGGAGGCTCAGGAGCTCCTCTGCCTCTGGGAGACTTGTAGGCATCTCCTCAGATGCGATGGCCTTCTGGGTCTTGAAAAGCCAGGCCTGGAAGTCATCCATATCCTGCAAGAAGGTTTGGAGCTTGCTGACTTCACCCAGGGAGTCCTCTCGGGCCTGTAGTGTCCCCTTCAAAGTGTCCCAAGCTGTGTCCAGCTCAGATTGTCGGGCCTGAATGTCAGCAGCATGCTCTGGATGATCTTTCACAAGCTGTTCTGCCTCACCCCGCAGGAAGTCCAACTTCTCCTGAATAGCAGCCAGGTCTCTCTTTATTCCAAAGAGCTTTCTTTGGATGGTCATAACTGCAGCCAGATCATTTCCAAGGTCCTGTGTGGATTCGATGACTCGTGTCTTGTCCCTGATCCATGTCCCAGTCTCATCACATTCAAGCCCATAGTTGTGCAGACTAAGTGCTGAATCAGCCTTGTGCTTTTTGTCTTCCACCATTGCCTTAAATGCCTCCCATCTGTTAGAGGAACAAATGATATATTAAAATTAGTGGTGCACCTAGAAAGTAAAGTTAATTCTTAGAGAACCGCTCTTACCTCTTATTGAGACGAGTCTGGCAATCCTTCACCTCCTTTGTTCGTGGGTGTCTGCTGTCCTCTAATTGCTTGGCTGCTTTGTTCACATTGTCTACCCTTGTCTGCATGTTGCCCATTTCTTGCGCAAGAATACTTAACCTAAAAACACAGGAAAAATGAGAAATGTGTAACACTTTTTCCACCATGTCACTCTTGGAATTACTCCTATATGCTGACAGATGTTTGGAATGGCATGGCTGCCAACCATGACCTGTATTCCTAAAATAAGAAGTGCTAAATATTTTACAGCAGGGCATACTTTTCACATTCCAGTCCAAGGTCGGGCTTTGACATGTAAACATGTAAAACTATGTACCTATTCTGAACCACCTCTAGATCTTCTAACTTCTCTGGTGTCTCCAGCCCCACCAGCCATGTCTCTTTCTGGCCCATCCAAAGCTCACAGGCATCTGTCTCACTGAAAATGGTGTACAATGCCATAGCATCATCCAGCTTCTTCTGTCGTAGATCTGAGAGAGACAGCAGCTCCATGTACAGATCTTTGATGTCCTTCAGCCGTCTTTGGATGTCTGGTGTGTTCTTCAGCTCTTCTGGAAGCGAACTGGCCTGTTTGCTCAGAGCATCAATGGTGGCCCCATTCTTAGCTGCTTCATCTCTCAAAGCACGATGCCTCTTGAGCAGTCTTTGTGTGGTGTACTCATCATGCCCAGTGTCATCGCTGCTCATCTGCCTCATAGCATCTAACAGCCAGGCCTTAAGATCATCAGCATCGCCCTGGAACTGAAAGAATCGCTGCATGTCTTGGAGGTTCTGTTTGCGGAAAGCAGCTAGCTCTTCCAGCTGCTGCCATTGCCGCTGTACATCCTCCATGCGCTGCTGGACCTTAGGGGCACCAAAATGTTTGGCCTTCACCATACTCTCACCATCACCCATCACATGCTTCAGGTGATCATGACGGGCCCTCAGCTCATCTTCAAAGGCACTGTGTTTACTCTGAAGCACCAGAACACTGGTCAGGTCCTTGCCGTAGTCAAGAGAGGAGAAGATGTGCTCCTTCTCCCGGATCCAGCTCTCCAGTTCTGCAGTTTCCCAGAGGAAATTCCAGAGACGTCGAGACTGCTCCAAACGCTCTTTGCGCTGGGCAGCAAGTGCACACAACTCCTGATAGCAAAGGTCCAAGTGTTGTACCCTATCTCGGATCACTTGTGGGTCACAAGGCTTGTAGCCTGGTCAAGGAGGAAGAGAGCGTTAATTAGTCAAAGTCATGACTAAATTTTGCATATTTTTTGCAATTTTTTGCAAGTATTGCATAATTATGCTTCAGCATCAGTACAGATACATAAACCCTAATCTAGGTTTAGGTGAGCTGTACCAACTGTAAGTGCAAGAGCAACAGTTTTGTCAAGATATAGTAAAAGGAAATCTTTAAAAGATCTGTTCTACTCACTGTCTCCATTTGCAAATTTAAGAGCAGCTGCATTTGCGGAGCGCACTCTAGCTGTCTGCACTGCAATGTCTGCCTCCAACAAAGCATGCTTTTGCAGGAGGTCCTCCACCTCCATCAGGTGCTTCCCAAAGTCAGGAGACAGGAGACGAGCCTGATGAAAAGTAACAGACAAAAAACATTTTAGAATGGGAATAAACAAACTTTGCCAGAGAATTGTCTGACATAATTATGAAATTATACTTATTTCACATCACTTCATTTAACCAGTTTGTACCTTCATCTCATCCATCCAATTAATGATGTAAAGCATCTCCTGGAAGATCCTCTGCAAGGTGAGATTTTTGTCCAGACGACCCCTGCGAGCGCTCAAAAGCTCCTGGAGGTAGTCCCACAGTCTCAGAATGTTGTCTTTCCTTGCGTCAATGCGTTTGGCATCGTGGTACTTTTCTGCTTCAAGTTCTTTAGACAAGGCCACCAGAGCCT
The DNA here is from genome assembly GCA_037577145.1 of Brachypetersius gabonensis. Classification (NCBI taxonomy): domain Eukaryota; kingdom Metazoa; phylum Chordata; class Actinopteri; order Characiformes; family Alestidae; genus Brachypetersius; species Brachypetersius gabonensis. The sequence goes on along the minus strand of JBBJLR010000001.1, from coordinate 39,823,173 downwards.
GAACACGTTCTTCATACGCAGCTATGTCTGTCTCTATGGCATCATGCTTCTTTTTTGCTGCCTCTACTGCTGGCAGATCATATCCAAAATTGTCCTACAGATGAAAAGGAGTGTTGAATATTGTAACTGGGTATAGGATTCTGTTGATATGGTACAAAATCTGATGAATTGAGAGTTTTTGCAAGTTCTTTTACATTTTTTCATACATAAGGTGATGTATACTATAAGTTAAGGCCAAAAAAATGTAACAGAGACTACAATCCATTTTGAAGTGGCCTCTCCTACCCAGAGACAAATTTGCAGGATGCAGCAGATCAATAAAGCATGTGGCCTTTAAAGGTATACATTTGTGTGTTACATAACTTACCTGTGCAACCAGTCTCTGGTTCTCTATCAGCCAGGTCTCTCGCATGGCAGCCTTCCTGTCGAAGCGGCGTGCCATTTGCTCCAGCTTTTCCTGCCTGATGAGCTCATCTCTCAGTACGCGCTCTCTCTCATGCTCAGCCCGCTCCAGCCTCTCCCATGCCTGGGTCAAGCAACACACACTTGAATTTACTCAACAAGAAACAGTGATGATCAGGTATGAATGATACCATATTATTATTTAAGCGTGTGTCAAAAAAATCTAGAAACGGTTGTTATGGCTGGAACAGTGACTCACCCTGTTGATGTCTGACACCAGTGCACCTTCTTTAGGGGTGTAAACCCTCTGATTGTTGGCCCTCATTCTGCTCTGGATACTGAAGAGCAGTACCTCCAGGTTTCCCTTCTCTTGAAATCTTTGAATTAAAAGTTAATGTGAAGAAATTAGTGGTTATTACCATGGTCAAAAAAGAAATAAATAAAGGGCTACTAAGTGCTCTTACTTCGGAGGCTTCTCCACAGTGCGATAAGAGTTGAAGGCTTGCAGTTGTTGCTGGACTCCAGTGAGGGAGTTGGCAAGTTTGCGATTGTTTAGGATAATGATGGTCTGTTCGATCCACGTTAAGAGGTCCGAAGAAAGTGTCTCATACTTATCAATCATCTTCTCTGTCTCGATGGCATGGTCCAGCACCTGGTGAACGACTCGCCTTGTTACTACAAGCTTCACCTCTTTAAACTGCATACATGAAATGAAAACTGTCTTCTTACCTTCCCAACTCGCTTCCCTTCAACTGCCAGAGCTTTCATCTTGGAGAAGTAGTGGTAGAAGGCAACAACATATGTGATGATTGACTTCTCATCTGGGTTCTCCGTAAACACGTCTGCAAAAAAAAACACAGTAGTTAACTCTTGCAAATGGAACCAATACAAAAGTCATAGCTTGCATGGGTTTTCTTCAGAACATGAGAGTTTCACTTGCCTTCTGGATCCAGGAGCTTGGTTACTCCAAGCTTTTTCTCAGCCACATTGAAAGCTTGCTGAAGATTGTGGGTGGGGTTGGATCTCTGCAGGCCGCCATAGTCCACCAGATCTGGCCTAAAGGAGTAATGCAGTATAAAAATGACAGAAATATAGGTTAGGTACTCTACAATGAACAGTATTTTTTGTTCATCACAGTTTTAATGAGCTGTTTCTCAGCACCTGTGTTTGTGTATAAGGGCATTGAAAGCCAGTCCATCCTTCCAGCTTGTGGTAAAGTTTGTGATGTTTACATTTGGGTACCTAAAATCACAAAATAATACCAATTACTAACAAAGTAATTAAATATCTGTTATCCTATTGATACTGGAGAGAAGGATGACAATTACCCAGCTGTCTTCATTTGGCACCAAAGGAGCAGGGCGTCTTTGGCCGAACGTGTTTCCTGCTTTCCCGTCTGATCAGCTTGTGTTTCCACCACGATGTCTTGTATCTGTGGTCGAAGAAAAAAAGTGTATAACATGAACATCAAGCCCCAACGCAGATTATCCACAATAAGACTGTATGCTAATCACTGCTAAACAAACATAGAATAGAACCATTCTGCACATGGTCATTTGATGGCATTCTAAGTCACAGTTATTAAATGGAAGAATAACCATTGAAGGCTAAACAACTAACTGAGAAAGTTATTTTCCCACACGGCTTCATATTCATTAGAATATTGTATTGACTGTGAGGCTTAAGCTTTGGGTGATGTAGAAGTAGTGGAAGCTAAATATAGACATGCTCACGTTTTCACTGTATTTTGTATATAGCTAAGGGATGCAGGCAGAAGAAAGGATAGTCACATTCTTCCTTCCCTCTGTACCGCTTCCTCCATTCGGAGAGATTGAATTATGCAGCAGACCATATTGTTTGAACTAGCCGAGCTAAAAATACACTGGCTGTCAAATCCAGTGATTAAAAATAAATACAAGCCGTGCCAAACATCAGACGACACAAAACAAAAATCGTGTTGCTGTGGGTTTTACTGTAGCATCAGAGAAGGATGCTTAGTGCTTGGACAAACTGCAGTAAGTGGTGGAACAGACATCTGGGTAGCTAGAGGATTGTATTACACAAGTTAAAAATGAAAGTGATTAAAGCCATTCGTCGACACTTATTTACCTGTGCACAAGTAGCAACAATTAAACTACAGTTTAAACTCTTAAGAACATGATTTCACCTGGAAGCGAAGGATGATGGTCCAAATGAGGCCCAAGATCAGGCGGTGATTGCCATCTACAATATCATGTGATCCCATGTTCTCCAAGTGCACCCTTTGCTCCTTTAGGAACTGTAGCGCCTTGTCTACATTCTCCAGACAGTGGATCCGCATTCTGCCCTTTGTTGGCTTGGGCTGTAAAAATGAAAAAGAGACTTTTGCTTGATATTGCTTGATATGAAAGCATTAACACATTAATCTAAGGCTCTTTACTACAGTTTAATTGCAACAGCAGATGCTCACCAGCCTCTCCCCTGACAGAACCTCCAGCAGTTTGATGAGCATCCTCCCATCCCTCAGATCTAGATAGAGGTCTGAAATCCGACAGCTGACTCTGGCCAGAATGGAGTTCACCCATTTTGTGAAGGTCTTCTTTTGCACAGCCTCTCTCTCATCTGGTAGGGCAAAGTGATAGGACAATATTGCCTAAACATAAAATATGCTTATGTGATGTTTTACTTCCATATGTTAACATTGTGGCATAGATTAATGACTTTGGGGGCTGTATCATAATAAAGCTGGCAGATTTTGTTATGCAGTGTGCACAGGTTTGTGTCTATGGAATATAAAAATGTGCTTTTAATTATTTGTTTGCTTATGGTACCTTGTTCAAGGGATCCTCAGTGGTGCCATGAACAGCCCTGGGATTCAAACCCCCAACCTTCCGCTTGCAGGGGCAACACCCTAACCACTAAGCCACCAATTGAGTACTTGCGTTTTATAAAGGCATCATTCATTTAAAACTCATACATGGCATGTGCCTCTTTGAGTTCAAATCATGTGAGTCCATGTCGTTCTGGACATAATCCCCCTCCTATGTTTATTCCTGGCCTTTCCAAACAAAAGTTCAAAATACTGCATCCTTAATGATGTGTTTTATAAATGATTCAGGCCTCATGGAAACAGAAAACAGGGAACGCTGGTGAGAGGGAGAGAAAGAGAGCAGAATGAAAAGTTGTATTGCAGGGAAAGCATTAGAATGTGGATGTGAGACCGAGAGAGAGGACCCATGCTTTTAAGCTTGGGCTTCACAAGACCCTTGAGAGCAGCGAGACATTAGCCTATTCCCTTTCCCCCCTCAGCTACAGGAAAACAGTGTAGCGGTGTAGTCAGGCAATATTTGTCATGTATGGCTTGGTTCCACCAAAAAAGAATGCACAAGCTTTACACGAGCAAAGGAAAGTCCTCGTCTTTGAATAAATCATGCCTAATCCTGCCTTTCCCACAGAGGGGAGCAAACACTGCAGCACGCTAAACCTGCCACACCAATCGGAATCATTCATGCATAGAAAAGATATGACAATTTGAACATGCAAATAATAAAAACGTCTTGGTACGCTAAGGAGGTTAGAGCTGGGGCTCCATTAAGATCCTTGGCCCTGTCTAAATGCATCGGAGCAACTTTCATCACTGCTCCCTTGGATATGCCACCAACACGCATGGCTGAAGTTACTACTAAGCATTGCTATTCACTAATTTGGGTCTGACTTTCATTGATTTCAGCATTTCAAGAACAAAAAGTCATGTTACAAACTACATAATGCTCTAAGAGGGGATTATTTTGTCTTATAAAGTCCTAAAACAGATTTTAAATATTTAAGGCATTGAATAGTCTTATAAGTACTAAATTATTCAAGAAAATTGTTTTTTTGTATATTATATATTCAGAATAATCCAGTAATGTGACAGTGTTTTCCAACACTGGTCCTGGAAGAACATGCCCTGAGTGTTTGAGTGTTTTCAATGCTCATTAACAAACCATTACTGAGCTGAAGTAGGTATGTCAGGAAGAACTACGGGCAGTGTGCCTGTAGGACCAGGGTTGGAAAACACATATCTGGAAACCATGCAAAGAAAAGCGAAAGAAGTAAACACAAAGCTAGACTGTGTGAGTTGTCGTGCATTGGGAAAGCATATTAGTTTTTCCTGAGGTTGAAATCTTAAAAAGCTATTAAAAATCACTGAATCAGGAAAAGTATCTAACAACTCGGCAAATGTGTGATAATTCAGGCATACAGTCGACTCAAGGCTAACCGCTAAGTAGGGTATAAACTCCCATTACATGGAAGCCATGGGCCACGTAGCTCCTGTGTAAAACTAATGAAAGAAAGTTCAGGTGCTAAACCTGTCTTGGCTCAGTGACTTGAGCAATCTTGAGCAAGACTGTAAAATTTATTTTTTTTCAGTAAACTATAACAGATTTGTGTCTGACTTTAATAGGCCCACAGCTGTTAATTTTGCTCTTTGGTAGAAAGCCAAAGTCATGTTGAGCAAACCTTGCCCTACATGTTATCAGAGTACAGTCTGGAAACATAGCTTCAGATGTGCTACAACATGGAAAGAGACCTTCCAGTTGAACAGGACTGCTGCATTTTTCATCATCCCACAGCCTCTGCATCTCTCTGGCTGCCCGTGACTGCTTGAGCGCTCACTAGTGTGAAGCAATGTAAACTCTGCTTAACATAGTGCTCCCTCTCAGGTGAGATCTGCTCTGCATCAGTGGAAGGCTAAATGCTCCTCAGCTTCACAAGGCTCAGGCTGGTCTCAAATCTCCACACAAGCTCTTGTGACAGGCCGGTGAATTATTCATACTGATGGACTTTCCCTGTACAAAGCAAACCTATGTCTATTTTCCACAGTCAGCACTTGCTGGTCCCATTCAGCGAGTATAAGGCCCTAGTCCAATAGTCGTCCCTGCACCCTCCTCTTTTTGCACATGCTCCTGAACTTCCATATTGTCCGGGTGTTTCTCAGAAAGTGTTCTTCACTTAGAACATTGTAAATAAAAGAATTAAGTCATGAACACAGAAACAACGAATAACAGTAACAAAAGTAATTTCGAAGCAGTAGTTATTCAGTAAGTGAAAGTATGTTTGGTGTCATCGCAAGGCTCCTGGAGAATCTTCTAATCTAACAAAGATGTTGGCACTGAAACTTAAAAAGAGTGTCACGTGCAATGAGTGACCATATATATATATATATATATATATATATTTGGGATGTGTCAAAAAATTGATTCACAAAAGAATCGCATTCTATCTCTACCGATTCAAAATCGATTCATATTTCCCATTTTGTAACTGTGTGAGTTTAATTGTTTTTCTGGAGAGGAGTTTGCCAGTCCTATAGATGGTGCGATGCCGGTTTCTGCTCAGAAAGTAACCCTTGGTGTGAACGAGAAGAAAGTGAGTGTGGGCACGTGCAAGCAATTGATGGATGAGCAATGGGAAATGCAATAGAAATGAAAATTCAACCTGCCCCGTTTAAGGCAGATGATTGGGCACATTTTGGTTTCTACAACATCGCTGACAAGAAAGATGCAAGCTTTGTAAAGCTAAAGTCCAGTGTTTTGGAAACACTACAACACAAAAACTGCGGAAACTGCAAATATTGCACTTTTTTGCTTTTATTGTGGCAATAAATATATTTTTTCTGGAAGATTTTCACACAAGGGGACCCGTTCACCTCGCTGTGGTGTCCCAATACTTTTGCATATCTCGGCAGGGAATTTAAATTTAAAAAGAGGCGAATACAAGTTTACCTTCACAATTTTTTTTAAGTGTAATACATTAAACTGAGTTTGAAATGACATTTAGCAGTTTAGCATATTTGGGGACATATTTAGAGTTTGCCCTATAAAAATAGCCATTTTAGGCCTTTTGTTTTATCGAAACAAAACAACGCAGTTTTTCACTATACGAGGGGGCTCCTATATATGAGTGGGTACATCAAAACATAAAAAATAAATATTTAAAATACTTTGTTTCAGTGGCCTACATGTTAAAGGAGAAGATAAAGATTTGTAAAGTTGTGCCATTAAATATTTAGTGTTAAATCAGTGAACAACTGGAGCATTGGCTCAAAATCTAAAATGAATTAAATAAACAGCTAGAGTGCATTTAAAAAAGGAGGCACAGCAATTTACTCCCTCTTCAGTAACCAGCAGACTCAAAACGTGTAACCCTCCCTCCTTCTCTCATAATTCCCAGGAGACAGGGAGGAGGGGCATGCATTCTGTTCCATAAAGGGTAGAGAGCAGGACTGAGCTGGGAAAGAACTCTACCTTGAAGTTGCCTAAACCTCCCGTCCAAGATAGAGTTGAAGCAGATGTTGGAGGTGCTGTAGCTCAGCCAGCGGGCACGCCTCATGCCCTGGGAGGAAGATGATGATGAAGATGAAGGAGGTGGGCGCAGAGAAGAGGGCCTGGTCAGTTTTGGTGTGTAGGAGGAAGATGAAGTAGAAGAGAAGGCAGATAAAGTCAGGGGAGCTGTGGTTGGTGGAATGTCCAGCAAGGTGCCGTTCCTCTCAGGTAGATGCTCAGGTTTGTGGCCATTGGTCTTGGGCCCCTTCTTGCTGTCGGGATGCTGGGCCCGGTAGACCGGAGGGGTACTCCTGCTCCGACTGGGGTTGGTACTGACCCGGACTGGCACCTCTTTTCCGGTAGAATATGCCCTGCTGCTGATCTCCCGGCCCACAACATTGGACCGAATAGTGCCAGCCTCCCTGCTGGTCTTTAGGCTGAGCTTGACATCCCGAAGCCGGCTCTGACTAACCGGCACGGCGCGGCACAGGCAGGGGCTACTCATCCTCGATCCAGAAAGTCCCAAAGACGCACACTATCCCGATACCTTCCTCCCCTCTTTCAGACCTCCTCTTTCTTCCTCTCTCCCAATACACTACAGCTCTCTTTTTCTCTCCCTCTATTCTATTCCTCCCTCTCTCTCTTTCCCTCACCCTCTCCCTCTCACTCCTGAGCAACGCGCCTCTGCCTCTCCCAGGCAATGTGAGGAACAGAGTGGTTCTCCAGCGCCCCGCTCATGCATATGATATACCCCTGCTTACTTCTTCCTCTCCACAAAACACACACACACAGACACACAAACACACACACACGCACACAGACGCACACACACAAAATGATGTCATCATTTAGGAAATGTGAGGCTGCATGCTTTAAAACAGATTTACTTGCCTTTAGGGTGTTTCTGATTAAGAAACGATTCAGTGCACTATGAAATCTCAAATTATTGGCCTGCAATTTGTACAACAACAACCAAACTGAATACACAAATATGCCTGGATGAACTATTTGAATTAGAAAAAAAATTATTTTGGATGAAAACCGAATACTTAATGTCATTTTTAATGTATTCAAATTGATTAAAAATATATTCCAAAATCAATGTTGATGAATCTTTACTTCTTAGACTGCTGTCTCATAGTGCTTTGATGCCTATTTACACTCAAATCAGTGTTGATGTATCTTTACTCTTAGACAGCTGTCTCATAGTGCTATTTACACTCCCACTAACATAGGCATCAAGACCCTGCAGCTTGAGAAAATGTTAGCATGAGATAATGAGTGTGAAAGCTTGCTTCTCACTTTGTGTGTGTTGACTGTTTGTGTGTATGTTGGAAATATAATATGTCAGTTATCATGTGTTATTAGAAGTGTCTGTGCGAGGATAAGCTCAGACAAGTACGCCTTCTGTCAGACTTTGAACGTGCTCATGCCCACATAATGTAAAATATGTGTTTTTCTTCGCTTGCTCTGAAGGATGTTCGTTATTTACAAGCACAAAAGAATAATCTCTTTGCGCTTTCCATGTTTGCCTTTCCTTTCGCTCACCCTCTGCCTCTCTCAGGCAGGAAACTCTAATTGCATTACAGAACCATCCCTGCACACACAGAGCACATCAAACAGCAGATCTCATTCAGCATCGTGTTTCAGCTATAAAGACAGACAACAGGAGCTAGAAACACAAGTAAGGACAGAACAACAGGAGCGAGAAAGACAGCCACAAAAAAATTGTTAGCCACCCAATATTCTTCCGGGATTTTTTATAAATACAGTATGTTGTACAGCGCCAGAAACCACAAAGGCCCAGTTGACATTATATCTTCTACTTTTCCTGATGCTATACTGGTGGCTAAAAGCTTGCATTACTTCTTAGTTTCAACATTCTCCCAGCTTCAGTGTAGAACCTCCTGGCACCAGAAATCTCTTGAGACGTGTGGTAATGGGGAAAATTGAGTAATGTAGGCCATTAGCCAAACCACTGCTGTAAAATTTGTTAGGTCATATTCTCAGCAACTCTAACCAATATTCATCATATACACTATATGGACAAAATATATCCCGGGGGTATTTGGATGCCTGGAGGGTATTAGGAAGCCAAAAGGGACATTATTGACATTGCATTCAATTACATAAAATTTAATATGGAGTTGACTCCCCTCCCCCTTTGCAGCTATTAAAGCTTATAATATTCTTCTTGGAAGTCTTTCCACAAGATTTTGGAGTTTTTGTGGAAATTTGAGCCTGTTCATTCTGTACAGCATTTATGAGGTCAGGAACTGATGTTGCACAAGAAGGCCTGGCTCCCAATCAGTGTCCAAGTTCATCCCAGTGGTGTTGGATGGGGTTGAGGTCAGGGCTCTGTGTGGGCCAGTCAAGTTCTTCCACTCTGAACTCATGTCTTTATGGACCCTGCTTTGTGGACTGAGGCACAGTCCTGCTAGAATAGAAAAGGTTCTTCCCCAAACGGTGTCCACAAAGTTGAAAGCATGATATTGTCCAAAATGTCTTTGTATGCTGAAGCATTAAGATTGCCCTTCATGTAAAGTAAGGGTCTTAGAACAAACCATAAAAAACAGGTGTGTCCCAATACTTTTGTCCATATAGTGCATAAGGATTCATTCTTTCATTCGATTTTTGTGCACCAGTTGGTGAGAGGAAAATAGTATTAAATAATAATATAATGTCTCACCTCCCATGCCCACTACCCCCGGCTCATCGAGCAAAAATGTTCCAGCAAGATCAGAGACCCTCCCTGGACTTCAAACTGAAGTATGTCTTAGTATGGAGGAAAACGTGCTAATGATTTCCTATTCATGTTGGCTTTGAAGATAGAAGGTGTGTGTCTGACTTTCAGGGAAAGGTACTTCCAAAGCATCCGAAATGCAGCCTGAGAAAACGATTGATCACTGAGACTTTGACAGCAGAAAGGAATAATAGTAAACAAGAAGAGCATTTAGGAGTGTGGAGGCCAAAGAGAAAATGGAGATCATAAATACAGGAGGGAGTGAGACTAGTCATACGATGGAAAACTGAACTGGCTGCTTCGTGAAGAAGCACAATAGATGTGAACCAATCAGAATAGCAGTCATATATCACATATATCCCATATCACAATACATCAGGTTTACAGGCAGAAAAAAAGAACAGCCAGCTAAAGAATGAAAAGAGTTGGAAAACCTTCAGAGAAAACTGAATCGTTAATGAAAATACCACAAAAACGCATTGCGTGAATTTATAATACAAGTAAAATGGAAAATATGGCCCTTCAAAGGGCATTATAAGTAAGAAGAAAATACAAGTGTAATATGGTACTGGATTTAAATGTTAATAAGAATTCAGGCAGTTCTGGACAGTGTGAAGCCTATAGCAACACAAAGACAACTGTAATGGTCTGTAGAGCTGAATACAATTTTTGCAAAGACCAGTGCCAATTACAGATCTTCTAGTCATTATTTACCATGGAATATACAGCAGGGCTGCTGTGATTAGTCACTAGGTAACTGCTCATTATGTTGATCCATATGAATTACCTCTAAAATTCACTCCAAAGTGCTCTGCATTTCTTTATAGTGTTCACAATCAAGACAGCATGATATACTACAAGCTGGAGGCAAAAGTTTGCATTATGGCTCCCCATGACTGCTTAACTGTTGCATGCTTAACTATAGGTCTGAAACCATTATTCGAGTAACTTGAATGACTCGATTACAAAAAATTACAAAGAATTTGCATCGAGGCTTCGTTTAATTCGTCACCCAAGTCCACATGCCGCGTGTGACCCGGGGTACATGCTATTTTTGCTGCAGGGAGTAGGATTTTTTGCACCGAAGAACAGCACACAGCTCAGAGCAGGAGAAATGAAGTAAAGCCCTGCGAGGGACTATTTTTCTAATCCCACTCCCGCGGAATTTCTGCCGATTCCCACCCACTCCCGCTCGCTCTACCGGTCATATATGAAAATATATTTTTAAAGTTAAAAAACGATCAATGTTCTGTT
>JBBJLR010000001.1:39783845-39812387 GCA_037577145.1 Brachypetersius gabonensis | reverse complement strand
TTTACTGTTAATAAGGATACAATGTACATCATAAATGTTTCCCAGAAAGGTTGATTAAATGGGCTTAGTTCTGGAGCGAATAAGCCAAAGGTTTTAAGCTTTGATCTAATAAAAGTGTTGAGTTTGAATAAAAACCTTTTTTTGTGAGGAATAATAGCCAGTTGCTGCTCATTTTAGAAGCCTTTCATGTTGCATAACCCACTATGGATATAGTTGTTTAAAAACACAAAAGTATGATTTATCCGATTAATCGCTGAAAAAAATCGACAGAATACTCGATTCCAAAAATATTCGCTAGTTGCAGCCCTACTTTACTATTGTACTGCTGTCCATGCTGAAAGGCAGAAGAAGAGCAACATAGTCTGATTATTCAGTGAAGCCGACAGATTTATTTAATTATAGAAGTGGTTGTTAGCTTTTTTTGTATCATGTGTGAATTGGGGATTTTACGGACACACCTGCAGCATTTTACCCAACAGTCCCTGTTGTAGAGAAACCGGTTACTGTAGCTAGTGGAGTTTCTGGAACATCTATGTGTCTGTGGCCTCACACTACTATTTTAAGATCCCTGTATCAGTACAGTCACCCCACAGGTGTGGCAGCAATGACAAGCTCTCAGTGCTCGGGACTCGGGAGCAGACAGGCAGGGCAGCTGTCCAGGACCGTCACACAGAGGCACGCTGGGCATCTCACTTAGCTTAGTGGGTGGAGGGGGAAGAGTGGAGAATGGGGGCAAAGGGTTCAGTCATCTAGACTCGGGTGTGTATTTGCTATAAAAACCCAAACTTGCACAGACGCACTCTGGACAACGACACATTAAAGAGCACACATTACCAAACACGCTTTGTGTGTTGTGACATAGAATATGCCCGTCATTATTTAAAATGCCATGACATGATTCCCCACCCATAAGAACAGACACCTCGGACTCACCTGCAAGAGCTTTGATGCGCGAGCGTTCAAAGAGCCGAGCCGAGCTGTTGTCGTTGTCTAGCTCCTCGTCAGACAGCTCAAAGCGTGTGTTGATGCGACTGTACTGCTGAGTGATCTCAGCGTTATCAAAGTCTGTGGTGGTGGTGGCAGCGGCGGTGGTCATGGTTGTGGAAGACACAGAGGGGAAAGGGAAGGTCTGGAGACCTCAGGAGGAGGTGAACTGGGGCAAGCGGACAGTCTGAAAAGAGAAATGAGACATAGACTTATTTTCTTCTGGTCTTTATGTGGATCCCAAAATAAGCATGTAATTGACATGATCGGACCTCAGCACCCCACATTGAAAACATGAACCTCTTGACTCTACAGTGATAAATCCCTTTGAATAGTCACAGTCTAGAAATGTCCTCTAACACTGTCATTCGAACAAATAACTAAAACATAAATAAGTGTGTTGCAAATGCCTTCTCAATGAAGGTCATACTACATATACAATATGGACAAAAGTATTGAGACACCTGACACCAACAGGGACTTTAATAACATTGCATTTCTGCCCTAATGTCGTCGATTTGATGTCTGAAGTTTGTTCAGGTAGTTTTCCATCAATGGTAAAAGGTATAATGCTGCTTCAGACTGTTAAATGGGATTTTTCTTTTCCAGGATGCAAAATTCAGTAATCTGTAAACAAAGTCATAGTGATCCAGATTTTATATTAAACTGTCCACTGAATAGAAACTCACCAACTTGGTTTTCTTAATAACGGTGGTAATAAGAGCCAGAGGGTACGATTTCTACAACACACATTTAACCATGTATTCAATGTATTGCTGATGATGGGAAAATGTTTTTTTTTTCTTACTTGTATCAGTGTGTACATCTCTGCGATTGATGGGTTTAAAACATTATTTTGGCCCAAAACTATCTCAGACATAAAGTATTAATAATTTGTGCAATGACTTTCAGTGAGGTAGTTTGCAGATCCACTACACTTTTGAGATGTCTGGTTACTATCACTACCACTGTGAACAATCTTGATTTGTCACATTTCTCATGAGTGGAGCATTTCAAACCATTGTGCATGATGCACTCCCCATGGGAAATAAGCAAAAGTAAATAAATAATAGGTCAAAACAGCAAATTCAGCTGTCTCTGATTCCAACATGACTGTTAGATTGCATTTGGAATAAGTATAGAAATTCAGATTTTTTTTGCTGAACTATTCTTTTGATATTCACAATCAAGTCACAATCAAGTCACATATAAAAGTTCACCAAGCACCACAAACACACAGCCTTAAACGGCATGCCCCTAAAGCAACATGCACATATTGCACAGGCTGCCATGTTCAGCATGCTATGTCCTCTAACTGGCTCAGAATGAGGGTGTGTGTGCATGTCCCTCTGTGGAATGGTGGTTAGCAGCTAAGATAGCTGATATCTTTTTGAGGCATGCCACTCTTGGCCACCCTTATCACCCCACACAGGGGTTGGGCAACCCCTCTGAGTAGAATAACACAGAATAACACACGTCGTTGTCACACTACACTTTTTAGAGCTCATTTACATGTCAGCTCATGTTTTAATATGGTTTAAACTTCAACAGCTCATGAGCTATGATTCTGGCTGTGTGTGCAAAGTCCATTTGTTATACGTGAACACACCACAGCACACAGTGCGAACAGCGTGAAATTATTCTCTGCATGTAACCCATTCACCAAGTGGAACAACAGGCAGCCAGGAGCACAGCAACCAGGGGGAAGTGTGTGGGGCCGGTACCTCAAGGGTGCCTCAGTGGAAGCTCTAGTAGTCTTGGGATTTGAAGCCACAACCTTCTGATCGCAGGGGCCACTCCCTAACCACTAGGCCACCAACTGTGCATATTTAGACCTGAATTCAGGAAATTTAGAAAACAAGAGGTTTCAAATTACTTTGGTGCCTAGAACCCCACTAGCATCACTTGTCTACACTAGATTTGACTGCTTTTGAACAACTGGACTTATAAATGTCATTCTTTTTGAACAACTGCCTGTAAATACTCCTAGCTAACTATCTAAAATTATTAAAACATTGAACTAATAGGGATGTATTTGCACTTCAAGCAGAGTACAATTATCACATTCATCTGGAATGGATCTCTTTTACAATTGCCACTGGCTTCAGGGCACTGTGTGGAGGAAAGGACAAAAGAGGCAACATGTTTTCAGAAGAGAGGCCCTGCTACAGCTTCTTCTCTCCACTGTATCAGGAGCTTGCAGGGGGGATGTTATCAGAGAATGACGCGCCCTCCCTCAGCGGGAATTCCCTTATCAAAGTCCGCAGAGTCCGCTCTTTATGCCTCCATACGTTTACACTCAAACACACAGCACACGATGTAGCTTAGTCTATGTGAAGAGCCCAACATTTTTAATATAATAACATCAGTGTCAAGAAAGTAAGTTAATACGTTTTCTTTCAGGCTAGTGCTGTCTGAAATATAGTCCCACAAGCTGTTACACAGTATCTTCAAGGAGGGGGCGGAGGGGCATGGTGGAATATTTGTTACGTCTGTGAAGATGAGCGACTGAAACTGGAGACGAGTGTGACTTGATTACACATGGTGTGTACTATGGTGTGTACTGCATAAGAGACTGGCACACTTGCATTTAAAGATTGCTGCAGGTTTTTTTTTTAAAGAAATGACTAATAATAGCCATAAGTAAAAAAAAAATGGCATTTGAAGGTCAGGGAGCATAAAGAGCACAAACCAAAATCAAATTCATGATGAGTGTACATATTTGTTTCAGTGGGTGTTTGTTTCAGTGCTAAAAGCTGGCCTGGCAGTTGCAGCTATTCTTGCCAGGCACATGTGCACGTATCCGACCAAGACTGAACGCCAGTAGAATAGAAGTGGAAGGACGATCAATGGAAAACTATTCCTGGAGTGTATTTACTGTAATTGAGCGTGGATTTAGATTGTGAACATCTCTGTGTGAGACAAGGCCAGCTTTCCTTATAAGGTGAGGCCCAGGCAGCTCACCTAATTTCAGAGTTGTTCCAAAGGCTCTGTGACAGCGCACAGCTGTTTTTCTTTCACTGATATTGGGAAGCCACTCTGTTTATTTAATGGTGAGAGAAAGGGAGGGACAGAGAAATGAGAGAACAGAGAGATTGAGATCGAGAGTGGGATACTGCTGCCACAGAAAGATCTGTGAAGTGTAATGAGAAAGAAAGTATAGAAACCAAGTAGGACATGGAGGAAAAAGTCATGATGTACTTCTAAAGGAACACATGTGGAGCACAATAATACTTTACTCAAGGAAACAAGGACCTCCACAAACATACGGACCACTCTACAGGTTGTTTGGGTGAATGGTGCAGCATTGGGAAGGTGAAGAGTGTGTTTGCAGGGAGTAAATGCAAGATTATTATCCATATAACTGTACTTGATATTGCACGGCGTGATGTACGCACTAAACACAACTAAAATAAAACTTCAGGATAGAAAATATTATTATTAACAACAGAGAACAGTATTTAATTAACTGTTCATGCTTCCAGTGTTGAGTTTATTAATTATAAACTATATTATATTATATTAGTTAGTGGTGAAGTTAAGGGTCAGTGAGAAAATGGGGCTGTGTCTAGTTCAAAAGATAGAAACACTTACCAGTACAGTCAACAACTTTGATCGAAGTCGGGGTCCTCAGTTCTGTCGACTTTTTGAACAAGATCCGTTTGCGTTTTGCGCTGGTTAGAGTCCCATGAGAGGCGCCAGGGTGCGGGTCAGGGTCGTGGTGGTGAAGGGGGCTGGGTGGGGGGCCTGCTGCTGCTGCAACATGGAGCCTCTGGGCACGTAACGGCTCACTCCCCTGAGCCGCTCGACCCACCCAGAGGGTTTAAAAATAAGAGAGCGCTGTCTCGCTGCGCACGGGACGCGCATTCCTGTCCGCAGACACTGCCTTTAAATGGCAGATATGCTGTCCGGGACAGTACACACCCCCACACCCCTCTGGCCCATAGCCCCCCACCCACTGCCACAATGCCCGCCTCCTGCGGTCCACCGAGACACCAAACAAATAGAGCGCCGCGCTGCTTTCAACTGGCATCACGACCACCCTTCAGTGAGAGGTACACTATAGTAGTAGAAGACATACACTATATAGACAAAAGGACTGGGACGCACCTGTTTTTCATGGTTTTGACTAATCAATTTACTTCCAAGGGCAGTCTTATTGCTTATCATGATAGTGGATACAGTTTGGGGAAGAACCTTTTCTATTCCAGCATAAAGCAAGCTCCATAAACACATGACTGGATGAGTTCGGGGTGAACTTGACTAGCCGCACAGAGCCCTGACCTCAACCCCATCCAACACTTTTGGGATGAACTGGAAAAGATTGAGCCAGGCCTTCTCGTCCAACAGTAGAGGGCTGAGCACACAGCTCTGTCGAGGCACCTTGTATCTTTAAGCTTTTTGCACACTCTGGCAATAAAACGTTTGTTCCCATTTCTTTCATTTAATCTATTCTATTTGCCAAGTACATGACAGGAAATAAGTAGTATTTGTACACCAAGACGTTGACTCAAAGTTAACTGTAAAGAAATGAGGGGTGGCTCAAGACCTTTGCGCAGGTTCCATGACTGCCTCTGTTGCTTGATCCAAGATAGGATTGGTTAATTTTCAAGATAGGATTGGTTAATTTTTGTCTCCGCCCACTAGTGCATGATGATGTTTCTGATCTTGGATATCCTGAGACCTTGCTGCCACTTTCTCACTTCCCCCGAACTGTTTAAAAGCAGTCATTCTGTAAACAAACAGAATTTAAATTTACATCGTTATGAGGGGCTGCGCTACCTCTTCCATGCGATGAACCCTGAGCTTAAGTGGGGTAAGCTTCCAGCCCCTTGAGGAAAATCAAATGCTATTTTAATGCCTAAACCACTAAACTGACATCCACCAATAGCTCGATCTCCATTAATGGACCAGATGTGCAGTTAGAAATTGCTGTAAGAACATCGCAGATTATGTAAACAGAAACCTGCCACTTATAAACACTGCAGCTCAAACCTAGGTGTTTATGCAAGGGTTTGCTTTGAAAACAGACCACAAACATCTGGAAGTCATCTGGAAAAAGTCAAATATATTTAAGAAAATAATGATTTTGCTCATAACTTATATGTCAGTGAAGGAGGATTTTTCCTTCCAAAAGTATAAAACATAAAAGTATAAAAAAAGCAGGTAAACCAACAACAAGAAAAACAACAATGACAAATTATTTTACATTTAAATGTGACAAATATTAGATTATAGCTATTTTTAATGCATCAGGTTTCTGGTTTATACAATCATATAAATCTGACAAAAGAAATAACAGAGGAAGCTATTGTTCTTTCTTTAGTGGAACCAGAACGCGTCCTTCAGCTTGGGCTCCAAAGAGAACCGCTGCACTAGTCACATTCTACAGTGCTTAAGAAGAAGCTTAGTCAATAGGTCATGGATATAGAGCTGTAGTGTATATTGTCATATGGTCATTAACTGTAGGCACAATTTCCACTTGTCAGTACTGCCTGAACTTGCTGGAGCACTAAAGGGTGAATCGGCTGCCTCACTATTATAAGACGATGCACATTTCAGTCATGCAGGTTCTCCCAAGTAAATAAATAGATTAAGAAGGTGTACTTTAGTACTTCATGCCATAACGCACCTTACCCCCCTCAAAAGGTTCTATTTTCAATGTTGTTTAAACAAAAGCAGATTATTATTTTTTTAATATTACCCAAAGGTCTAATTCTGTTTCAGTGATGCAGCAAATTCACTGACATTTACATGTTGCCATTTTTGCATTTAGTGGCCCAAAGCAAGCCGTATTTTTTCAAATGCGTAAAGTTGTCCCGGAGCAACTTGAAGTTAAAAGCTTTAGCATGGAAGATGACAGTGTCTACCATTTACTACTGTATCAGGTGTAGTAAAGACTAATGCTTGCAATGACCATTTAACTGTTTGCTACAGTTTCCTTTGTCAACATAAGCTTACAACACCAAAAAAAAAAAAGAAAATACTGAAAATGTCAACAGTTACTAAAGTCTACAAGTACAAAAAGTTTACATAAAAAAACACCTCTGAACAACATACAATAGTTTTAGTGCAGGAAGTTGGAAGTTTCAGGCAAAAAGAAAATAACTTTAACAAGCTACACTGGACATGCATTATATATTACAAATTCTGACACGCTCAGTTAAACGATGTCTTTGCCATTTCTGGCAAATTCAAGTTTCAAATATTGGAGCTCAACAAAGTTAGCTTTACAACAATATACTGCTATGCACCCACAGAATACTGAACTGATCTGATCCAAATAGGCTGAATTATGATATAAAGATCTATGTACAGAGTTGTTTTACATCAAGTACTTTTCTTAAGTTACATGTGAGGAAAAATGAGGCAAAAAAAATCCCACCTGCCCACACTTTGGTAAAAGGAAGCACCATAAAAAGCATATTCAGCTAACAAAAATTAAAACATATAAACAAATAAAATATTTTCAAATAATTTCACATAAACGTATCAGTGCTCTGTGGAAAATAATCAGGTCAAGAAAAATGATGAGGTGCAAACTTTAGCCAAGAACTATAGAATAAGTGCTCTTTGCTACATTGACTCTGGTGTGTCAGGTGGAGAAACAGGAATCGAGGTCCGCGATCACAGCTGCTTGCTTTCTAGCCACTATGCTCAGAAGCCTCTGAGGCAGGGATGGAGTGCCCAAATCCACCTGTGGGGGGAGACACACATTGCTGGTTGTAGAAATATATTTTTTAACCCCTTAAACTTCACATATTCCCATTTCCTAAGACTTTCAATTCAGCAGCTACACGAAAAAGAATACAGGATCATTTATTATTAAGTGAATAATGAAAGTTGTGTCAAAATACAACTGATAAACTGAGAAAAGATTGATGGAGTATAATACCTGTAATAAGTAAGTAACTATGACCATGTCTCGACCGTTCCGCTGGCTGGGCTGTAGGATCCAGGCACTGGGAAGCATCTCTCCACGTACTGTGTCCAAACTGGGGCGAGGCAGAGACTCCTCAAACACAGACTGCATGGCTAACACCCACATATCCTCCTGATGTAATGTAAGAGAGTATTGAGGAATGTAAACTAAACAAAATTTGAATTTTCTTTCATTAAAGCATGACACTACAATGATATGAATGCTGTACATCTATAGCACCAGTTGTTATATTAACAAAGAAATAAAGCACACAGAAGGCATGCACAACTCCAAAGCGTAATTCAGACTATTAAGCAAGTGGCAGAGCAACTAAAGGGAGAAAACCCACCTGTTTGGACTCTGTGCTCAGGCAACAGAAATCCCGCGGCTGTTTCAGCTGACAGTTGGACGGATCAGTCAAAAGGTAGACTAGTGAAAGCAACACAGTCATTAGTTACAAGCTGACAGTATTCATATTCATCTCTTTAGTCAGATTTTTCTCCTATTTTTTGGTATAACCAAATGTAGAAGATTGTTGGAGAACAGGCAACATATTGTTGGAGAACAGGCAACATATTGAAATGTTTTGTATTTCTGAGCCCTGGTTTGTATTACCTAGTTGTGTGTTGTCATCTAGTGGGCGTGTCCAGGCAGACTTAAGGGCCTTGTTATAGAGATGGGTTTTGGAGTGATCTCGAATCAAACACCAAAGACCGGCCAAGGGTCTCTCCAGTTCTACGACTCCCAGAAACCCATGGGCCGAGGGGCTTGTGGAAGGCCTGTGGAAAGTCTGAACCCCTCGCTCCATGCCCTGGTGCCTGAACAAAAAAGAGAGTTGGTGGCAACAAAGCCGCTAATTTTACTTTTAAGTTTATACATAGCAAAAACTATGGAAATCACCTTAAAATTAGTTATTATATCTAATAAAGGCTTTTTCTTATAATAATGTCACACAAAAATTCATCTTATTTCTATATTTTTAAAAATGTCTAGACTAAAATGCCTATATAGGGCTCTTGAATGGCATAACCACTAAGTGTTGGCCCTATACTCAAGAGACATATTCTATCCCTGGCAGTAAGATATCTATCTGTGAGTGGAAGTCCAAGAGACTATAGCTGGTCTTTCTCTGAATGGATTGATAAGATGATCTGCTATAACTCAGTATGATGCTCGCATTCTCCTGTAAACATGCTGATTTTTTCAATGGCATTGTGTTAGTGGTAGTTTGAAAAAAAATGTGGTGGCAGGCCCCATGTGACTCATGTGATGACCACAGAGACTGAATCTGATATTATTCTTGAAGCAATTTTATGAAAGAAATATTAGATCTATGCCCTACTTTTATGATTGTCATGTCATCAAGATGCATTGTAGAGGATAAAGGATGTGTTTGGCTGACACTCTTATCCAATTAAAGGGACAGTCACCCTGGAGCAACTGAGGGTTAAGTATCTTGCTCATGGACAAAAGAGTAGAACGTGGGGGGTTAGAATCTGTGACTTTGTGTTCATCAAGTTCACAGGTCTGTGTTTTACCCACTAGGCTACTACCACCCCATGTGTTTTTGATAACAGAAATACAGACTTCTATTATATGCTTTACTTTACATTACTGACCTCCAGCCAGCAGCAGCCTTTCCTGCCAGCAAATTCCTCAAGTCTCCATCAGAGGCTAAATGAACCTGAAACAGAAAACTAAATGAAACTCAAGATGACTCACCTTCTCATAAATGTAATATTTCAAGTTGTACATGCCCAAAGACACAAAGCAAAATCCTGATGTACCTCTGATATAGCACTGGCAAGAGTGCAGTCTGCAATGTCCTGGTAGGATGTAGAAAGAGACGTAGGGGAACCGAAGGAAAATGTGCGCTGCCGTGCAGGGGGAGATGATGGAGAGGACGAGGACTGAAGCTTGTATGCAGAAGAGCAGGTCTCCAGGCGAATATCTAAGGAGAATTTCTGCTTAGATAATGTTCAAAATGCACTGCTGCTGCTTCTTCAAAGGTCATCACTCACCCTGAGCTGATAGCCATACGCGCTGAGCCTTTGTACTATGAGGGGGGATCACAGGAGGTCGAGTCCTGACTTTTAGTCCTCCATCTGACACTCCAGTAATCTGAGAAACATAAGAAAGAAAGAAACAGCATCTTTTTAAGGGCTATTTTCTTTTTTTTATTTTATTTCAAGAAAGTTCATAATTTTCCAAACTCTTAAGAATTAAACTGTTTTTTATTGCTATTGTCTTTTATAATTGTAAATCCCTTGGGACTGGTTAACCTGTATTTTTTGCACTGTTTAAAACTCCAGCCAGACTGAAGTGTTATATATAACTGAAGTTAATTATACACTGTTTTGCTAACAGGTAGAAACAGGCTCATGTTTAATGGATAAACAGCTAATTGAGTGGTGAGAACAAAAATGCCAATATTAGTAAATAATTGTTTTCTCATGTTATATGTCCTTTAAAACTTGTTTCAATGACATTTGTTATGCTTGCTTCTTTTAGGCTCACCTGTAAAGACGGTAAAGTCAGTAAAGCTGCATTGCTGCTGTTATAGCCAGATGTAGGTCCAGAAGAGAGACTTAGATTGGAACCAGTGCATAATGTGCTGTTGCTGAAACGTGTGTGAAGTCTCAGGTCATCCTACAAGGGCAACAGTGTAGGGCATTAACACTACTGTGCATACAACAGTTTTATATTAAATGCTGTGCATTTTTAAAAACAACTTACTTAATATTGAACCAATGCAATCACTGACAACAATATCCTATGGTCCAAATGCAAATATGCTTTGTTTGTGGGACATATTTTAACACTCACCTTTACAGCCTGTTGCTGTAATCTCCTTTTCTCCTGCTCGGTCCTCTCACGAAGACGCTCTCGTGCTCGGGCGATCTCCGTCCTTGCCTCTTCTCTGGCTCGGCTGTAGTCTCGCAGCAGGAGCTCAATATCAGAGGGACACTCACCCTCTCTTCTTGCTGGATCTGGAACTCTAGGAATAGATGTTTCTTTTTTTAAATCATTTAGATTTTATCAATATAGATCCCTACTGAAAAGTCCTTAACCAATTTAAAAGTTATCCTCATTGGCCAACAACACATGTCTAGTCGCTGAGATGAATTAAAGTTAGTTAATAAGCACTTAATGCTAAGGGTGTAACAATGCACTGAAACATGATATAGCAATGCAAAACATTGTGCATCATGGAGCATGTTCATATAACACCAGTCAAGTCAAGTCAAGTCGATTTTATTGTCATTTCTATCATATACACAGTACATAGTAAGAATGAAACAATGTTCCTCCAGGACCAGCAACACAAGAGCAGAACAGAACAGAACACAAGTGCAAAACAGGACAGAGCAAGAGCAACAATACCATTAAAGGAGACAGGACAAGACAATGTTAGTATAAATGACAATGTCCACATTGAGGATAAGGACAGTATTTGACCAGTACTGGAGTTTAGCAGCAGAGATGTGCAAGAGTGCAAATGTGCAGGAGAATGCAAGACATCAATAAATAAATATGTGCAATTAAAAACGGCAATTTAAAATGGCAATAAAATGACAGTGCGATTAGTAGAAGCATAAAAAACAGAGAGAGAGAGTGTCATGTGTTTTACAGAATTTGTGAGTATTTTAACTGGTTATTAAAGTCTGAGTTTTCCAAGAGGGTAAGGGTGAGGTAGGGGGAAGTGAGTGATTTGTGGTGTGTGTGTGTGTGTGTGTGTGTGTGTATGTGGTTTTCAAGTCTGGTTAAGGAGTCTGATGGCCTGAGGGAAGAAACTGCTCCCCATTCTAGTAGTGGAGGCCCGTATGCTACGGTACCTTTTACCAGACAGGAGGAGGGAGAAGAGTGTGTGTGAGGGGTGAGTGGGGTCATCCACAATGCTGGTGGCTTTGCAGATGCAGTGTGTGACTAAATGTCTGTGACAGAGGGGAGAGAGACTCCAATGATCCCCTCAGAGAGCTGTTCTCTCAACCCTCTGTATGGTCTTCCAGTCTGAAACATTGCAGTTTCCGTACCAGGCTGTGATGCAGCTACTGAGAATACTCTCTATGGTCCCTCTGTCCTTCTGCCTCCCAGGTCTAGTCATTAGTTGATTATGGCTGAATGAACTGAATGCAGTCATTTTCTTCATTAAATGTTTTTTTCCATTCAAAATATTGGGAAAATGTTAAATGATGACCACAATATTGTGAGTAACATTGAATCATTGTATATTTCAGTTACAAACATTAAGCTAACGTCTACAGCTTATACACTGATACTGCCGTTGTGTTGATTGGCTAAAGTTTGTTGTTTTAAAAAAATAAAACTGCCCATTCAGATGTTGCAACAGAGAGATTAATACAGTAGTTCACCTGCTCATCTGCACTACTTCTTGACGGAGCTGCTGCAGATATTCCCTCCGGCGGCTTGGTAGATCTGAGGGTCTCGGATTCCTCTCTGTCTGATGCTTTGATGAGTTTGGGTGCTTACTGGGGCTTAGACTTCGAGCTCTGCGGCAGTTTTGTATACGCGCTTCTCTCTCTTTCCTCAAACCATCGATACTCGTTCTGTGTCTGAAGATACAGAACATATTGACTATTAGCTGTAGAAATCCACTTCTATTACAGAAACTGGAGCACATGCTACAATATAGAACTGACCACTGCATATGACCATATTATTGTTACTTAGCAGAAAAAAAACTATGTATTATTTAATATAAACAATCACTGCAGTGTATTTCTGAGCAAAACATGTGTTCTGTTCAGGATTCGTGCATTCTATTTAAGTTCTGGCCCTTGTGCCTTCTTGTGTTGTGTTTACAATAAAAACCTCACTGGTCATGGGAATCAGCACCTGCGCCTCCTCCTTCCTGAATGGGCACAGCCCCTTCGTGACATTGCCACTTAATGGTTCACTATTTTGGTGGTTCATTTTGTAGTTACTATTACTAATATTATTGCTTAAACCTTAAACTAAACTGTATCTAGCACAATATGCATTAAAGCTTCTATATCTCAGACACTAATACAAGTCAAAACACTTTTGCATTTTGAGCTGGGCACAACGTTATTTCCTGAGACTATAAAGCAAATCTGACATGGTAAATCTTAGAGCTGTTGGTAAATTTTGGTAAGTTGGTAAGTTTTCATATTTTGCAAGATTACAGGGAAAAATAAACACCTGTCATACAGCTGCTGTTTGGTAGAGATGGCATGCTCCTCTCTGGGGCTGGACTGCAGCATCTTCAGAAGAGTGTCTGTTTCCCCCAGGCCATAGTTTAACTTGGCTTCTGTAAGCTCTACACTCAGTTGTTGAGGACTTTGATTCAGATGCACAGAGGCCAGCACCTGCTCCCGTTCTTTCCTCAGTCTCTCAATTTCCCTTGTCTTTCTATTGGTTCCTTCCAAAAACTCTGGTTTATGCCTGGACTCAGCTGATTGTAGTTGCTTTGTTTTGTTTGTGGTTGGATTGCACTCATTACTAAGCCTTGCTGGAGGATGTTGGTTGATGCCTGACCAGTTGGTAAACTTGTTGTGCACTGGCAGGTCTTCTGGAATCCACTGGTCCTCTTTGGGAGGACTGGTTTCAGTAAGTGGATTGATGCTGACAAGGACATCTGTATTACACTCGCTTGGAGCCAGCGACAGCAAATCCTCCTCTTGGTATTGGAGATTACTTTTGCACAAATCACTCCAGCACTTCACTGAATCTTGAGCGTCTCTGTGAATGTAGTCTACTGCGCTGCTGTAGCTTTGATTGACAGGTGTTGAGGATTGAAATATATTTTGGCTACTACCTTGAAGCTTCCTGTGTTTAACTGAGGAATAGTGTCTAGGAGATGGGGCACTACATAAAATGGGTTGACTCAATCCTCGCTTGTGAACTCCATTAAGCAACTTCTTTTCTTCATATTGTGTGCATCTGTCAGATAGAGACATACTCTCTGTAGAGTATTCATCGCATCCATCTCTAGTTGAGCAATCAAGGTCGCAAAAGTTTTCATGAGACACAGACGAAACTGATGTTGCTTTACAAACCTTTTCATTCTGATTTGTGCAAAAATTGCCCCTTGGATGCGGTGCTTTAGTTTCAGTGGCAGATATTCGTTTGCTTGGATTTTTGAGGGTACTTAAGACTTGCTTCTCAGTGGGATTGTGAATCCTAATTGTTTTGTGGGTTGATATTCGCTGAGAAGACTTTGCTTTTCCTTTCGTGGAGCAACTCGACACATCCACAGTGAGAATAGGTGATGAGGCACGATCCATAAAAAGTACCTGTTTATCAGGGCAGTTCTTTGGTCTCAGGGTTTTTGGAAAAGCCTGATTCTCTCCTGCCAATATATCAGAAGTGCAAAGGCTGTGGGCACAGACTCCAGCACAGTTGGAAGACTTTCTATGCGTCTGGTCTACAGTGTTAGCTGTTAAGGGCTTGGGTTTGGGGTAGTTCTGATTTGGTACAACAGTTTCTAGTGAGAGTACTTTTGGAGCCAAAACTTCAAACTTTCTGTCCAATTGAGCTGAGGGTGAGCATTCAGGATGCAAGTCAGGCATACTTTTAATCGTTTCAAAGCTCTGTGTGTTTTCATATCGATCCCTAAAGCACTTGACGCCACCTTGCTTTAAATCACTGCAAGCATCTGAGCCAATCACTTTGACAATAACATTGACTTCATGAGCTCTAGTATTCTGCCTTGACTGGCTTTTGGGGAGAGCTTCAGTTTGAACACCAATATCAACAGCAGTTTGGGTGGAGCCATCTCTCCCACAGTGCTCAGCAGAGTGGACCTTTGAACCTTCGCTGCAGTTTTTGAGTGGAGGCTCATTTTTAACAACCCTATCCCCTGTTCTCATACACTGAATATTTCCCAGAAGGTCAGATGTGTTTAGAATCAACTCAGAGAGATGCTCGGACATATTCTGTAGACTCGTCCATGTGGTTGAAATTCCAGGTGCCTGTTTGGACACATGAACCTGGGTGCTGCTCCTCCTGTGCCTACTTTTCTTCTTCATGTCCTCGTCAAGCATGACTGTCTGTGTGCCATGGTTACATGTTCTTGAACTCAGACAACCACTCTCTTGAGTTTCATGTTCAGAAGAGTAGACAAGTACGATTTCATCAACTTGGCTTGAGCTGTGGCCTAAGTCTGAGGTATCATTGCAAGAGTCACCGCTTGAAGCCGCTAATGTTTTATGACTAGAAACAAAAGAGGTCTGACACACTTCCTTCAGCTGGGACTTTGTGGAAATGTGCTCCTTGGAATCTTCAACACTACTTAATGTGCTGGAAAGCCCCTTTTTAATTGCGTAAGTGCTCAAATGAGAATTAAAAGGAGAATTCTGGACATTCAACCCATTGTCCACACTGCAGCATCTGGTTATACACTTGTCACAGCTTTCTAATTGAGAAAGTTGGCTGGATATATTGACCGCACTTCCAAATGCCTGATTTTTGTGCACAGCTTTCAGCGACTCTTCACCTTTCCTTCTGTGAATAAATGGGTTGATATCACTTGATGTAAAATGCAGCACAGGTTCTCTATTTGATGCAGGACTATTTTCAAGCGTTTGAGATTTTTCCGGCTTATTTTCATATGAAGTATGTTTAGAAGAATTGCTTCGGGTTTCATCAACCGCTTCATCATTCTTTACCACGGAATCCTGAATTTTAAATATTTCTTGAGTGAGATGAGGCTGCCCTAGTCTGGGACCACTCTTCTTCTGTACTATATCAGTGCTGCCACATATGGTGTCCTCTGCTCCAGTGCCAGGCCAAAGAGTGACCTTTTCTCCTAATTTTGACTTTACTGGCTTTGGACTAGTTACTGAGGACAAAGGTGCATGTTTAACATCAGGCGCAAGACTCCCTGCTCTGTTTTGAGCAACAACATTCATTCTTCCAAACGCAGTTGTGCCAGGTTTGGTTCGAGTGGCTGTGCTACAATGATGAACTCTGGTTTTAGGAATCTCATCAAAGGATGAATCAGGTGTTGAGTCTGTAGAAGAACTCAGAGGGGCACTAAAATGGGCTCGTCTGTATTTCTTTGGCTTTACTCTTTGTTGGTCATCATTGCTGCTGCTTAAACTTGCACCAGGTATTCTTGGTTGATCTCCTCTTCCAATAGCCTTGGGTTCAGTTTTATTTTTATGATATTCTTTTAGGTTTAGATTTAAAGGCCTACTGTTCTCAGAAATAGCTGAAATGTTAAGGCCGGGTTTCTTTGTCTCTCTCACATCCATCTGGGTCTCTCTTTTTGCCAAAACTACAGTGTCCTTGTGGATGGATGACGCTTGAACTTGAGGGTGGCTTGTAAGCTTTAGTGTATCTTCACCTTGATTATTCCTAGATGGTCCCTGAATCTTGGTTTGTTGAACCTTAAGGTCATCTTCACAGACTGACTTATCTTCTGTCTGAAGACTGCTGCAAGTTGTTCCATTTATAATGGCTCTTTGTTTGGTGTAGGCTTGATCATTACTCTGTGACCTTGATAAAGTACAGGAGTTGATTAGAACCGGGTCTGGTTTACAAACAGCAATGTCTTCCTTTACTTCTCCAGAACAAGTGTTGTTTTTGAGAGCCACTAGTTTGTTGTCTATATCATTACCATTAATGTTGCCAGAAGTTGTGCTCTGCTCACCATGAAGCTGATCTTGGGTGTCGATGAAGTGGTGATGTCCATTTCTTTCCAAAGGAGTACATTCTTGATGTGCTAGTTTGTTAAACTGCCTAGAATCAGTGGTCTCAAAACTTTCACTTGCTTTGTGGCAAAGGTCCATCTTAAATGAGGATTCATTCTTTATATCGCACTGATTCTTTGACTCAGTACTGACTTCCATGACTTGCTGAAATTTTGCTGTCAAATCTCCTTTGCTAATGTCCATAGATTTGATGTTAGCTACCTCCCTATGCATTTCTGAAGCAATGTGTTCCTCCACAGGACCAACGACCTGAATACTTTCTTTGGGTATACCTGAGGTCTCTGAAAAGGTGCTTCCTACAAGAGGTAACAGTGATGGTAGACTAACTTCACAGTCTTCAGACCTTACGCAGATACTTGTATGACTGGCGATATCACATTCATTGCTGATGGATGCAGGATCTGCTTTCCACAGCATGCACTGATCCTCTTTTTCACTTTTTGCAGTGTTAGAACATGTTACATACTCAGAGTCCTGAGTAACTCTGAGACATTGCGAATAAGCAGATATCTCTGACAGCTGAGAGGGTATGCTTCTCTCCATGACCACTTTATCAATGAGACCAGTTTGACAGCCAGTATTTAAAGAATCAAGTTGATTGTCAGTTGGTAAAGCACAAAGGACATTGCAATCTACTGTACAATCCTGCACTGTCTGAGAAGGGCAAGTACTACTGAAACTAATCTCTGGAACGTCTAGTAAAATGTCTTTTTCTGTGGAAAAATCTTGAAGACAGCAACTTGACCTGTTCACTTCTGAGCCATCATCAGTAAGAGACTCAGTCCCACATGGGAATTTTTGGCAACTTTTGCAAAGTTCTTTTTGTGAACTTTCCAAAGTAACTTCATGAATGTTAACATCATCTGACCTTGTTGCTGGAGATCTTAAGCTGTTTGTCTGTGGTTTTCCCTTAAGGTTTTCCACATCCACATTCAGAGACACACTGAGGTGTTCTTTTACCACTTCCGAAATCTTCTCATATATCTTTTGAAACTTTCTGTCATCAAACATTCCTCTTTCTGCAACTTGAACAGGGGCTGTTTCATATTTCACCTCCTGTATAGTAATGTCATGTTTGTGGTCTGTAAATACAGGTCCATCACTAAGAGCAGAATTATTTCTGTTGTGGTTTATGGTGTTTCTCTTCACTGACGGCGCTCCAGAGTCTTGCTCAAAGACAGTGGATGAACTAGCAGACATCTCTTTTTTCACTGGTGACAAATTTACCACTGGGTCTATAATGCTAGTACTGTCAAGCTTTATTCCACTTTCATTCTCTGCAGCAGCTAAAACGTCTAGAACAAGACTTTCTACACACCATCTTCTTGAAACTTTCAAATTGTCTGGTGAAAGATGAGGAGAATCTTCACTTCTTATCCCTGAACAGTTATATGGTGCATTTAAAACTTCATGATCTGGCTTGACATAACAGTGATTTGACAAATCAGCTACTTCAATTGTGGTCTCTAACTTCATATTCGTATTCAGAGTGCAATCTTCTGTATCTCTAGTGACAGAGATCTCTTGAGACAAATCACACACTTTTTGATCTTGAGTACTTTTTCCATCACTCACAGCTTTTTCTTGGTGTTTAGCTTCAGTTCTGCTTTGAGATTCACATGACAATTGCTGATCTACTTCCAAACTCTGAATTACTGAATGATCTTCCTGTGAGGACTGGATAGCAGTATGGAGAGCACTATCGCAATGGAAGAATTCTTGAGATACGTGTTGTCCATCATGTTTTGAGGTGCTATTAATGTTTTTGGAGGGGCCACTGCGTAGCTCAGAAGCATTAAAATAAAAATTTTCTGCACACTGAGTTTCTTGTTTTGATTGTGTTAGGTGCTCTTGTTTTGCACAATCAAAAGAGAGTTCAGTCAAGAAACGCTCACAACCTGAGGAAATGGTATGCTCTTTATCAAAGACAGTTTGATTTGCTGTAGTGCTTTGCATGTCCATATGAAGGGATTTATCTGGAAAGCATTCTGAAAAACCTGGCATGACATCACTCTCTTCGGAATAAGCACAGATCACATCAATCCCATCAGTTTCCAATGCCAGTGATTTTGGTGGCACTTGACGATTCGTGCATGTGTCATTTTGATGAGCACCTGTAGATGCATAAAGACTACTTGCCATGTTCTCAGTGATAAAAGGCTCTTCTCTAATGCACTGTGTAATACAATTACTCAACAGTCCATTGCTTTCATGCAATAGTGTGCTTTCATGCGTGGAACATGGAGTTGAGTCAGCAACACTCCAAGAAGAATCCAAGTTTGTTTCCAATTGAGAAAATGTGAGACTTTGTTTTAGTGTTTCATCTTGACCCTCTGTAGAATCAGAATGAGATGATCTTTGGCATTCAGACTCAATCATTGTACCAGATTGATCTAGGCTATCTGGTCTTTGGCTGCTGCTACTCTCATCTGGCTGGTGTAGTGCTCGTTTCAACAAGCTCTCAGAGACTCTGTGGCTTCGTGGACTATCTGCTGCGTCAGTAGAGGACCATGCATCAGTAAGTGCATATAAATTCTCTGGCTCCTGGACACTGGCATCACTGGAGGGTTTGAACTCTGAGATGGGTGAAGCCTCCTTTACTCCTTGAGGCTCATTTTGTCCTCCAGGCTTAACATTAAAATGTTGGCTCCAGAAAACTTCTGCAGGCATTTCTTTGGACTGATTGGCTTTTTCTGTAGCTATGATTGATTGAGGGCCAGACGAGGGAAGGAAACTCGGACTCAGAGTGTGACTGGGTTTCAGTGCTGGCCTTGCAGTAATGTGTTTACCACTGTTCCCCATAACCAGAGAGTCCTCAGACATCTGACTGTCACTTTCTGCCTCGCTTGGCTCCTCCTGCTGAAGCTGCTCGGCCAAAGCTATGGCGTAAGCTGATGAGAGTGAGTCCGCTGAGAAAAGACTGTCACAGTCTGAAGAGCAATCAATCTCGTCATGATTGTTCTCTGTGCATCCAGTCAGCCCTTGCTGCATCCTGACCCAGTTTTTGGTTTTATTTGTCAGGGCCTCAGCACTACACCAACGTCTGTGACTCTCGTCTTTAATGGAGGTTAGATGTTCCAAATCTTCACAAGACTTTGTTGATTTAATAGTGCACTTCTGCTCCTTGGACTCCATGTCTTTCAAAAGTTTGTCTTTGCTTCCTTCCGCCAAAAATTGAGATTTTGCTCTGCTAGCAGTTTTGGCTCGTCTGCCACTTCGCAATCCTAAAGGAGGCTTCCGGAAGACCCTTGAAAAAGCGGTCTTTATTCCAGAGCCAACTGATCGAGAAAGGGCTTTGCGGATTGTCTCCAAGCCTTTACTCTTACTATGGGGGAAACCTTTTCCTCCCTTTGGTGAACACTTTTGTGTACTTGATTGTTTTATAATTGGTAGGACCTTTTTGGTGTCTGTATTATTTGAATCCAGTGCAGAATGTGAGGATATATTATGATCTCCTGTACAATTCCAGATTGAAGATTCACGTTTAGATGCATGAGTTTTTTGTTCAGTGATTCCATCACATGTTCCCTCCTTTTTTAGCAAGATTTTGAGGTTCTCAGAGGACCCAATCCTACTCGAGGTCTTTTGATTATATCTCGAGGGCATAGTGTTAGATCGGCCTCTAGTCTTCTGATCAGGTAGACATTCATCAGACAGCCATTTCCTGGGACAGGTAAACTCAGAGCAGGATGATGTGGACTCTGATGATCTGTTCCTCCTAAGAAATTGTCTATAAGAGAAAAAAATTAAAAAGTGATTTGAAGATTTGCTTTTTGAGGTATTTCTTTTACGTAAATGAAATCTCACATTTTTTATTCCATTACCTCAACAGTGGACTTTTCTCATGATGGCCTTTTCTCAAATGGCTTTTACTTTTTACTTATTATTTTACCTGTTCACACTGTACGCTGTCGTGTGTTCACATTTGACAAATGATCACTTTACACTTACCTGAAAATGGGTGTGTGCTGAGGGTAAAGTCGAGACAAAAGATCAGCAGAAAACGAATGCCTTCGCAAGGCCACTGGATGTCCTCTGCACTTTGAAGGCGACCCTAACTCAGGAGACGAAGGTCCGTCCACTCCAAGTGGAAAGGTGTTCTCTAGCCTCTGAAGTTCTCGCTTTGCTTCTAGCAGGTGTCGCTTACGAGCAATCCTCTCCAGCTGGTAGTGCAGCCTTTTGCGGCGAATGCGAATCTCAGTTCTTCGAAGCGCGTGATGTTTCAGGAGCTCTTCTTGCACTACCTGTTTCCTAACTCCCACAATCAGCGATGGACTCACTGTTTGTTCATCACCCCCATCCTGTGTTTCTTGATTACCACCAGTCAGTATAGGCATAGGAATAAGATCTGTCTGCACCCCTGATTCCAGTGTGTCTTTGTCCCTGATGGCAGCAAGACGCTGCTTTTCTTGCAGAATCCACTGCTGGACTGCAAGGCACAGACAAGACAGTTTCTGTATTAACATGAAAAGTTAATATGGATGATGGTTCCATGGATTTGACAAATCTTGTAACATGAAGGCATTATCAAAAGATCTTTGACTTAACAATGGAGCAGCAGTTATGTCCATAATTAATGCGAAACAGGGATATTAGAAATATATATAATGGGAAGTTATTTAAAAATTATTTTGAAAATTAGAAGGAAGTGCATACATTAAATTTATTTATTTATTTATTTTCTGTTAAATGAAATACTGTTATTTGAATTTTACACTCTGCATGCTACTCACTCTCTGCGTGCTGCTGTCGAAGATGGGCCTGTTCTCTTTCCAGGTCTTTCTCAGCTCGTCTCTGTTCCACCTGGATCTCCTCCCGCAGACACTCCACATAACGCTGCTGCTCTTCCAGCTGTTGCCTGGGAGCTGATCTGTCACTGAAGTCTTGACCACTAGCTCCCACTGCCCTAAATACATAAAAATAAAAATAAAAGTCATATAGAACATGCTAAAAGTATAAGCATGAAGCATCTAAAAACTATTTAAAAGAGCCTAATATGAACAGACATCCAACACCCCAAACTCAGTAAATGTGGTTTGCCTACATTCAGCGTCCCTCAGTTACCAAGTACCCAGTTCAGTTTTGTGTAAACAAGATAATGATACTCTGGAGAGCTCATTATTGGTCCAACACTTCCACTAGCATCACAGACTTGAGTCACATTCTTCTACTTTTAACCTTGTATATCTACTAGTATTCTGATTCTGAGTCTTCTTTGTTGGTTCTGAAGGCATCCCCCAGAGAAATGTTCTGCAGATCAGAGAAGGAACAATAGTTAATTGTGTAATTGCATTTACCTCGAGCCCGTAGATATGGAGGAAAACAAATCTGCTTCACTGGTCTGTGAAGAAACAAAATTGGGCTTCATCATCATATTTGCATACATTTGATGGTACTCTTTTGATCAATAAAAGAAAGAAAATAAGTATGTTTGGCAAAACGTTTCCTGATAATACCAGCAGGTGGCATTATGTTAAAATACATTTTGCTCTCTTGTATTTAAGGACATACCATACATTTCTAAATGTGTGAATTTCACATTTAAATGCCTAGGTATTTCTAATACTCAAGTAAAAAATTGAACATTTCATTCTACCCGTCTTCTCTCTCTCAGAACAGCTGCCTCTGCAGGATGGTTGAAGCGAAACTTGCGAACTCCCAATGTTATCACTGCACCTTAGAAATGCAAAGCATCAGGTCATATTCCACATTCCCCACCGTTTATTCATTACTTGTACACATTCATTAGCTTATATTTCAGGCTTCTTTGTGTATCTATGAAATGTATCTGTGTGTTTATGTATACAGTTGTATTTATTTACCTTGTGCAAGTCTACAGGGTTCAGTGACTTCTCTGTCGTTGACCATGCAGCGGCTCTGCGGGAGGGGTCTGAGTGTCACAACCCCATTCTGGTTCTCAATCTCACACACCGAACCTTCTGGCAGGACTGAGATTTTAGAAAGCAAAAGATGAAACATAAAAGCATGCACTTTGGAAAATGTTTTCTCTTCCTTTCCAATGCTCAAGACCTGGTAGCAGTGGGCATCTCAGAAGTAGTCACATCAATATACACAGGTTTTAAAAAAATTGTTGCATAATTACAAAATACTGATCTGTGAAATGAATAATACTGCATAAGTCTGTGCACAAGTTTCGCTAAGAAAAGTGGTTAAAAGTAGAGAAAAAGGGCAAAAGGTCCCACAAATATTATGTAGGCCTACTTATTGTGAACAAGTACCAAAGCCACAAAGACATTTCATTGTTTATGCTAGCATTTAGCATTACATGCTAGCTATAGCAGTTATTAGCTAGAATTAGAAAACATTTTTGACATCTTGATGAAAATGATGTTCCCTGCATGTTTTGCAGAACATAATTCTATTCGTTATATTTTTTAAGCATAATAATCATTTATACTTATCAGTTAAACGCTAATTCTAAACTTTAAGGCCATTACTAATAGTTAAATTTAATTTATGTAATCACAGTAGCAACTTAATGTAAAATTTTGTCATAGCATATAGAAATGTCAAATGTTGAACTATTAAAGTCGAAAGGTCTGAATTTTATATTAAACAATGAAATAGTACTTGACATAGTATATGGTAATTCATTTTTAATAAATTTTTAAAAATCACATATGTACACATTCTATGAATCTTTTCCATTCTATGGCATTCATCAGTGGAGCTTCTTACTCCTGGTAAGGGGTACTGATAATTTAAATGGATCATAAATGGAACATTTTTTAAGTGTGCATGACAAATTGATTAAAGATTCACCAGTTGAGTTAATGGAGTGGTGGTTGTATGCCCAGACATGATTCAGCTTCATATTAAATAATCCCGCCAAGCATTTTTTTTACAACCAAATAGATTGGATATTATTAACATTTTTGGAACATTGACTCTACTAGAGAACAGAAACACATAAACAAGCAAAATAAACAAGCAATACCGATACGGGATTCCTCCTCATTCTGATCCGGAGGGCCCATCCTGGTGACACCTTCCTGTGGTAAACAGAAGTGCAAGAACTGATGAAAACACTTCAGAGGACTGCACAGTTAGACATACCAATAACAAACCACGTTTCGTAACTACTCTATAATGTTACAGGTTTTATTTTCTCTCGGCTCTGGCACAAATCACACCTCAAAGGCAAGCAGCGCCAATTCTTTACGCTTTAAATGGGGGATTAAAAGCTTGCTTATATAAGTCCAGACACACCACGGGCACACACTAGTTCCTTGTGCCTTTAACTTTAAACACGTGGGAAAATCCGGACACTACAGAGCCTGAGGCCACTTTCGGCTTCAGGACTGCCCTCCCTGAGCTTGCAAACGTCTTCCAACCGGCCCTAAAACCTCTGCAGTAAATCCCTGTGTAAGCCTACCCTGGCTCAACTCTGATAACACACACAAGATGAAAAAGAAAAGAGTGGAAAGAAAGGGAGAAGCAAAACTCAAATACAGATTAACGAGTCATAGACAACCAGATTTGCTTTACCTTCCTGCAAGGGGAGGCATCTCAAAGAGTTTTGCAGAGAGAACAAGAAAGAGAAAGAGAAGAATAAAAGGAGGAAGAATGCAAACACCAATGGCCATTGGTTAGAAAGCAGAAATCAGAATTAAAGCTAATAAATGCAGAATATAGAAGATAAAATGTGGACTATAAACTCTGAACTGATAACACATTTGTGTAAAAGATATTTTCTTATGATTTGAATACAAGTTATGCAATCTTACATTAACAAATTACTAGATTTTATGTGACATTTTTGGAACATTTTCGCAAAAAAGGGAAACTGGTCCAAAGAATATAAAGTGAATGTAAATTGTAATTCACTGCATAAATCACCATGCAATTATGCAATACATAGACAAACAAAACAGGTAATAACCCACATCATCAACTGAGAATTGGCCGGATCATTACCCTGAGGTGGTAGATGGTGACTCCTGTGCTCAGAACGTCGGGCTCCAGAGTGACGAGGTGGGGCAGCAGAGAATGGATCTGAACTCCTGCTCTGTCCTGGTTAATGTCCACAGTGTACTCCTCCAGCAGTGACCGCTTATGCAGCCAACTTTCTGACCAGTCCTTAGTCAGCTGCTCCACCTGGAGAGAGAAAGAAAAGACAATGTCTTTAGATTTCTGAGCAGAGTTTTTTGTTGCATAACTTTAAAAGAAAAAGCACTTATTGTACAGTGATTTAGTTCAAGATCAAGTTAAAGTATGTCTTAATGTCATTTCAGTCATGTACCCTGTGAATCAAAACCTGTTCTTGGTCTTCAGGACCAAGAGCAGAAACAGAATAGAACACCACAAGACAGGACAGGACAAAAGTGTGCAAGAAAAACACAAAGGAGCAACAACACAATTGGATAAGACAATGTTTAGTGCAACCAACACTAATATACACTTGTCTTTAGGTTTAAAGTCAGACCTTTAATTCATTCTGCAGCACAATATCAGAAAAGCTGCTGTCTCTCTCATCACTCAATGATGGGCTTGGGTTCCTCTGCTGTGAAAACAACAAATAATCAATCAATAAAACCACTATATGATCTGTTACTTATGTTATACTTGCTCATATTATCATGTTGCTCCACTGCAGTACGTATACATTGTGTATAACAACAGATAGAATAGTCTGTTATTGTAAATCTACTCTAACTTGCTTTACAAATTGAGTTAAATAAGTGGGCAGGCTCTTTTTGTTAGTTTGCTAACTTAAATCAATTACACAAATAATTTTTTTCATTGCAAAGGTTATAAACCCAAAGGGAAATCTGATAGTATTAGTAAGTAAAGCTTTGTAAATAGCTGTGCTCTGTTCACAAATTATTTTAACATTCTTAACTGTAAAGTAACAGTTATGGGAAGTAAATAGCAACGGTCTAATTAAGTGTATGGCACTCATACATACAAGGTGGATATTTTGAATAAAGTGGAAGGTGAGTGCAGTGATCTTCTCCTGTAGGACATTTGTTACCATTGAGAAGCTGAGCAGCATGCTCTTCAGCCGATCAATCTCCTCACGAAGCTCCCTAATCAGCCTCACGTTGGCATCCTAAAAACCATACAAGCATCTCATTTTATCAGCTATATCAACAGCAAAGGCCATTAATCAGAATGATTTGGATCGTACACAAGCCTACCTCATTGACTCTCGGTTTGTTGACAATGTTCCTGGCATGAGCTGCGTAGCGGAGGGTGCTGAGGGTTTCATTATAGCTGCTATAAGAAGGGGATATTGCTGCAGGAAATAAAATGAAGAGTGAAAAAATGACTATATATAGACTACATTATTACTACATCTATTATTCTGTAATCTCAGCTCACTGAAATAAGAAGAGAAACTCGGTCAAAAGCACAAATTCTAAACCTTCAGTTAGCATTGACAAAATGACTGGGACACACCTGTTTTTCAGGGTTTGGTCTAGGCCCCTGGCTTCCAGTGAAGGGCAATCTTAATGCTTCAGCATACCAAGATATTTCGGATAACCCCATATTTCCAACTTTGTAGACACAGTTTTGGGAAGAACCTTTTTTATTCCAGCATGACTGTGCCCCAGGGCACACAAGATCCATTAAGACATGGTTGGGTAAGTTTCAGTGAGGAAGAATTTGACTGGCCCGCACAAAGCCCTGAAATCAACCCCATCCAACACCTTTAGGATGAACTGGAATGGAAATTGCGATGCCAGGCCTTCTCATCCAACATCAGTGCTCTACAGAATTTTGTGTAAAGACTTCCAAGAAGGGTGGAAGCTGATAAAGCTGCAAAGGGGGGACCAGCTTCATATTACAGTCTATGTGGTTGAATACAAGTCCCTGTTGGTGTGATTCCCAATACTTTTGTCCATATAGTGTATTTTATGTAAATATAATTCACGATTGTGAAATTAGGCAAAACAAAGGTATAGCAAAATAAACAATAACTCTAGACCTCCAAGAGATATAAGAAAAACCCACTTGCAATCATGATGGTTTTGGAGTTACCACCCAGACTGTCTTTAAGCAGCCAGGTGAGGACAGAATCTCTGTAGGGGATGAAGCAATGCCTGCGGCCGCTGCTGGACATGGAGCTGGAGTGACTGCCCACTGTGCTGCCCTCTCCCTCACTCAGCATGCTATTAATACTCTGACTGCTGCTGCACATCTGAGAGTTCTGGGCTGGAGGAGGACAGAGACAAGGCAGTTAGAGAAAGATGGAGAAAATAATGGAGCAAAGAAAAATGAATGGAGTTCATACCAAGGGCTGAGATAACAATGCCCAGAGTAACCAGAGACTTGTTGATGTTGGCTCCTTCTGTGATGCGGTCTCTGCAGTAGTGAGGGTCTGCTCTCTCACTATCATAAAAAAGACAAAACGAGCACAACAAATTCTACATGTTAATAACTAAGCAGTCCACTAGGAGGCAACCTACAACCTAAACAGCTGAAACTGTTTACAGCATGTCTGAAAAAAACAGATCAGGAACAACACAAAGTTGTTGTACATGTATTGTGTATGCAGTAACAGTTTAACACTGATGGTGAAGCAAACAATCACCTACCTGCCCGCTAAATCCACCAGATTGATCTTGCTCACTATTTCAGATGGAAGGTTATTCTCAAAAATAGCCTGGAAAACAGTTAAGAAAAAATATTTATAAAAAGTCCACAACACAATTCAAAGAGGAAATACAGAAATACAGAGGAATATAGAGAGGAACAGATGTTACAAACTTAGGCTTATGATGTTCTTTTATTAACAGTTCATTCAACTCTTTGCCCTAAAAACAACCTCTCACCCCAAATATAGATACACTATATGGACAAAAGTATTGGTACCTGGTTTTATATATATATATATATATATATATATATATATGGACAAAAGAAAAAGTACCTGTTTTTTTAGGCTTGGCTCCTAACTTCCAATGAAGTGCAAGCTTAGTGTATCAGCACACCAAGACATACTGGATACATTCAACTTTTTGGACACAGTTTGATGAAGTGACCTTTTCTACTCTAATATGACTGTTCCCCATTCTACGAAGCAGGGCCCATAAAAACAAGGTTGGATGCCACTGCCATGGAAGAACTTGATTGGCCCACACAGAGCCCTGACCTCAAAACCTTTGGGATGAACTAAGATGGAGATTGTCAGTCAGGCCTTCTCGTCCAACATCAGTATCTCATCTCATAAATGCTCTACAGAATAAATGGGCACAAATTCCAACAGAAGCACACCAAAATCCCATGGAAAGCCACCCAAGAAGAGTGGAAGCTGTTATAGCAGCAAATTGTGCACCAGCTACACATTAAAGTGTTCAAATTTGAATGGAATAAAGTCCCTGCTGATGTAATGGTCAGGTGTCCCAATACTTTTGTCCTTTTAGTGTAAGTAAGGTTTGTTTTATGACCATCACTGGTAACTGTAAGCTTCCATGATCTATAAGCTACACCAGCCTTGCAGATCTCGGGCAAATCTAAAGAATGGTAAAAGGAAATTTTCCTGAAATTGATTACTGATGAAACTATTACTTCAAGTAACTGAGCAAGAAAATTCCCAAAGGAGTATCAACAATTATGTGTGTGATGAAAGAAAATGTTAACATTCACTGCCTTATTAATGGATTTTTCTAAATTTGGAAACAGAGTAATGGCAAATGTGCTGTGAGCTCAGCTGGTACTGTTTAGTGGTCTTTTGACTGGGACCTGTGTGTACTGGATACTGAAGATGGCGTGTGACCGGCTGCTGGCGTCATGAACATGTGTGGCTGCTGTGATGCGGTTAGCAATGCCCTCTTCCAGGAGATTTACTGCCTGCTTGTAGTCTGACACCACATGCTGAGAGAGACCTGGATAGCACACACACACACACACACACACACACACACACACAAACACACACACACACACACACACACACACACACACACACAC
>JBBJLR010000001.1:39760533-39775674 GCA_037577145.1 Brachypetersius gabonensis | reverse complement strand
GATAAGAGCATCAGCCAAATGCCCTCTTTAACATTTACATTTTGAGCAGAATCTATAAAGCAGTTGTGTTTAACCAGGCCTTTTATTAAAATCAGGTAAGAGCTGTAGTGAAATGTTGCCTTAGTAACACTTTAATATTATTACTGTCCCTTTTTAAAGGATGTAGATATCAGATTGTATTTGGTGGGCTGGAGTTCTTACAGCTATGGTCTAAGGAGAGTTAAGTCACCCTCTGCTTCAAGAGTCTATAGCTTATTCAGTTCTACATAAAAATGTCTTGACAGTTCTACCTGGATTATCCTCATTTGGCATTTGGTGTTCACTCTTCTAGCCACTTTATTTGATTACGGGTGCTATTATGAAACTGTCCAGATCTGCTCTTGATTCATACCCTTTCTTTTGTGAGTCTTTGTCTTCACCAAGGAAATGATCCCATAAGCTTATATTCCAAGTGTTATGGGTGGTGTCAGCAGTAGGTAGTGCGTCATATCTGCCTTCCATATGACCCTCTATTCGTGTATTTATTTAGCCAAAGCATATAACCACTGTTTGAATAAAAAAGTGTAACATTTCATCAAAAAAATAGATTTTTTTTTCTGTACCAAAAGTTAATCTAAAAAGGTTTTTAATAGTAATTTTGACTATGGACTGTAAAAAGCAACAAAATGGAAATAAATGGGTTTCTTTCCAAACAGAGATGATAAAACCTTTAGTTCAGAGTGAATAAAACATGAAAGAAATAAAATGAGAGAGTGTTTGAGCTGCAGCAGAAAAGAAGTATAGTGGCACAAACAAATGATAGAAATAATATAGAAAAACAAAATCCACTTAAAAATAAAATGAAGTAAACGGCCTCTAATCTATTTCCTGTTTCAATGATTTTAATAGTGAACTATTTTGAGTTGTTTTCTATAAATATGGAAGTGAGAGTACTTCCACTTTTGTTGTTTCCTTTAAGAATCCCCTTGTCAGGTTCCCCCATCTTCTCTTCAGCTGTGTGGCAGTAACACATCTGTTAGGTCACATTATACACAAAAGACGTTTTCAAATATGAACAGGTCATAATTTAATTGCACAGCTGATTACAAATGACATTTTTCATTCTCTATGGACAGGTTTGAGTGTACTGGTTCATGTCATGTCAAGCAATCTGTACATATGCAACCACCTTTTCATTGAATTTAAGTCACGGTGGAAAAATCTGATACTGAATTATAAAATGAAAAATGTAACGTCCATCCAGTATTTAGAATCTGGACTTCACACTAAGTCTCTCTACTTGTTTCAGTGTTTTTCTGCTTGTTTCTGCAGCAGATTGTCACCAGACAAGAATGACACCCCCAAAACACATTTAAAAAATAGTGGTTAGGGAAACCTTTATGAAGCAATAATAACTGGGGGAGGGGGGGCTTGACCAGAAATACGCTTAAGGGGTGTTGTGCAATCCACTCTCTTACTTTAAAGGTTACCTACTCACAACTGTGTCACATTCTACATTTTGTCCAATCAGAGTTGTATGGAGAGGTGCCAAGGAGGAGTTAAAAAAAAAAGCAACCTTTACATTTATTTCGTGAGCTTGTGGTTTTTACTAGGCTGAGCGTATTTCCTTTTAATATCAGATGCTCAAGTAGCTCTGCGTGAGTCAAAACCACACGTTTTTGCCGCTGTAGTTTATCAAGCAAGTCAGGGAAGATTGTAAGCACTTTAATGGAATAGTAGACCTGCTTCTTCTCAATTATTTGAGAAGCACTGCTTATTTAATGCAAAAACTAAACAATCACAGGAGCCTATGTGACCTCAGTGTCTGATCCGTAGTTCTGCATTTCTGATTCTAAACTCAAGCAGCATCGAGTGTTCAGCCCTTGTGTAAAATAATAGTTTCCAAGGTCCCCTGTGACTATGGAATTAGATCAAACAAACTGACAGTAATGAACACTATCATAATTACTACATAAACGGATTGCAGTAAAATGAGCTGATTGCAGCTGTTAGAGATGAACGTGATTATTTTCAGTTTTTAGAAATTTATTTCGGTGCTGTAAGCAGAATGTAACATGTGAGCTTCTAGGTTGAGGCAAATAAAAAAGACAAAAAGCAAAAAAAATATCTGACATATACTCACTATTAGAAAAAATATACCTAAAAAGCAAGATAACAAATTAGTCCTTGTCATTTTAATTAGCTTCATATAATAAAAAAACTATTAAATGGTTAATTGCAACCAATTTAACATTTCATTTGTGAAGAAATGCTGAACAGCTTTTTTTTCTTGTGCTTCCGTGCAGAGTTATGGGGTTTGAAAGTGGCGAGAGATTAGCTAGTGTGTGGTTTATGCGGCGCACAGCACTCTCATCTATGCAAGCTCGGAGCGCTTTTGACAGCAGGAATCTGCTCGTCTCAGTGGGCACCCTCACAACAAGCACATGAAGGAACATGACCTCCTACTCATCCACTTTAGCTACAGGCCTGCACGTTAGTACACTAACATGCAGGCCTGCCCTCAAATACCGTTACAAAGGATTATTCATGCTTCATTCACTTTCATTACTGCCCTCTATACAACACTGATGTTCAGGCATTGATTCCCTGGGCACTAACTTATGTAAAGAGGGATCACCAGTGCATGCATTATGCACTGAATGTTAGTTCATCACATTCCAGACTTCTTTCCAAGATCAAGGACAGCAGATATTGTTGAATAGTTAAACTGATTTTCATTCCTGAAAAGAGAAGTGAAATCGCCTTGACGAGCGAATCTTTTCTACTTTCATTGCTACATCCTACTGAAAGAAGTGACTGGTGTGTTTTGTGTGACACGTCTGAAGAAGAATCGGTCGTTCAGAGTAGTCTGATGTGAAATGATGCATTATATAAAGAGGTACCAATTTTTTTACTCAACTTCCTCATGTGTGCCTGTATAAAGTTCGTTTTAATGCAACATCTAACAGCTGTCATAAAAGAATGGGTTCATGTTAAATATTATTGTTTCCTGTAAAATTGCAGTAATATACTTGCAGCGGTGTTTCCAGCTGTTTAATTTTTTGCGTCAAATGAACTGTAGATAAAGTAAATAAAACTTTTTAAAACAGAACCATCACAGTCATACATCAGTCATTTCAATACTGTCTAAAACTGCACAAGTCTTTCCTTCTGAAGTGGCTTAATCTCCATATATAACAGTTTTACACCACACTTTTGGTGTTACAACATTCTATAAAGTAGCTTTTAGAGGCATTAAAAGGGAATTTCACCTATTTTTTCAAAATTACTGCACAATTCAATGGCTGTGATGCTAACAAAGCCCCTCAAAGTGGTTTTTAATTTAACCTCCTTACAGTGGTGGTAATAAAACCCAGAATCACAGTGTGTATAATACACATACAAGGACCATTTATTTACACTGATCATTAACCATTAAAACCACTAATGGATTAAGGGAGTATCTATTTATCTCAGTCCAATGGCGCCAAGCATTGGGATACATTAGGTACCATGTAACAGTTGATGTGTTGGTGGCAGAAAAATTGCAAAGCATAAGAATCTGAGCTTCGACAAGGGTACAAATTGTAAATTGGGACGATTGTGACGGAGCATATCCTAAGCCACACTTCTTGTGTTAGTATGTTAGTACCTGCCAAAAGTGGTTCAAGGGCACCCACAGCGAGGGGAGTGAGGTTGGCCCATCTGGTCTGATGCCACAGAATAGCTCTTGTAGCACAAATAGCTAAAGAAGTTAAGGCTGATTATGACAGAAAGGAGTCTGATCACACTGCTTGCTGCACGTGGGGCTGCATAGTGCCCATGCAGACTCCCTGTCCACCGCCATAAGTGCCTACAGTGGGTATGTGAGCACCAGAACTGGGCCATGGAACAATAGAAGTAGGTGATCATGTTTTCTTTTACATCACATGGAAAGGTGTGTGTGTGTGTGTGTTTGTAGCTTACTTGGGGTACAAATGGCACCAGGATGCACTAGGTGAGGAAGGCAAGCTGGCAGAGGCAGTGTGATGCTCTGGGCAGAATTCTGCTGGGAAGCTTGGGGTTCTGACATTCATGTGGATGTTACTTTGACATGTCAAGCAACCTTCACTCACCCCTGCTGAAGTTAAAGTCTACCAACAGGTCTTACTACTTTTATTTCTAATCAAGTTCTTCAAAAGAGCAGTTTTCAAAGGTTCCTCACTCATCAGAATGTTCCTCAGGTCTTGTGTGTCAATGAGTCAGAGCTACAAATGAGACCTACACAATATTAGGCAGGATTTTAATGTTACAGGTGATTGGTGTACCCTCCAACAGACCTATGTGTTTATTGGTTTTATGTGTACTGTTCATAATATTAAAATAGTTATAAATAAAAAAAAATTATATCTTGCCTCACAACTCCCTGCATGTGCAGCTCCACCAAAATAAAACCGACATTTGATGCTTGTCTCAAAATTATTGTAAACGTCTCAGACAGCAACCATTAGCAACTGATATCTGTATTTATAAGCACTTAGTATAATTTTCCATGAAGTGGCTTTTAGATGCATTAAACACTTTGGTTGTCTGATTCCTTGTTTCTCGACAATGGAGCAATTTGTTGTTGTTACAGAATTGCATTTGAAGTGTGTATCACAAAAAAAAGTTATACTCTAAACCTCTGCAGTTTAATGAGAGGATTGTTCCTTTTTCTAGCAGAAATAACTGGTAGCAAAGAAACAAAGGTCCTTTTGATTTTGATACCCATACCCAAGTCTTTGTTATACCCAAGTCATTTATTAATATATGTACTACTTGTCGTAACTATAATGTTGTCAACTAAGGTCTC
The DNA here is from genome assembly GCA_037577145.1 of Brachypetersius gabonensis. Classification (NCBI taxonomy): domain Eukaryota; kingdom Metazoa; phylum Chordata; class Actinopteri; order Characiformes; family Alestidae; genus Brachypetersius; species Brachypetersius gabonensis. The sequence goes on along the minus strand of JBBJLR010000001.1, from coordinate 39,770,864 downwards.
TTATATGTTTGGGATCACACCTGTGCAGCCTGAATCTAACTTTACGACTTTTTCATTTTCTCAGCCAACCTGACCGGTCATGTGGAACGCGTGGGCATTGAAAACTTCGAGTTGCTGAAGGTTCTGGGGACAGGAGGTGAGTTCCAGCATGTTTTGTATTCACTATCTCTTCTAGTAGGTGCACCCAGACTTAAACACTGTTCTTATCTGCACAGCTTATGGGAAAGTGTTTTTAGTGCGCAAGGTGAGCGGGCACGATTCAGGCAAGCTGTACGCCATGAAGGTGCTGAAAAAGGCCACCATTGTGCAGAAGGCAAAGACTGCTGAGCACACACGCACGGAGAGGCAAGTCCTGGAGCACATCAGGCAGTCCCCGTTCCTCGTTACCCTGCACTATGCCTTCCAGACAGAGACCAAGCTACACCTCATCTTGGGTAGGCTCTACAAGCTTCTGCTCTCATGCTCTGCACAATATGGACAAAACACTATCATTATGTTGCTGCATATAATGATAGTGATACATCTTGCATTTGATGATGTAATGGTTCTGCGCTCTGAACCAACGAAATATGCTTCAGTGGTATGAAACTCCAAATGCACAGTTAACACCGAGTATAAAAGAGGAAGAAAATGGTCAAAACTTTGTGAAGAGCTGGGTAAGGCACAGGTCATTGCAGTTATGGCGAATAGCTAGGCTTCTTGAGCAACAGGGAGGTTTGTTAGAGTAACACTACATGTGGGAAATGAATGAACAAATTTCTAGAAAACATTTTAATGCAGTTCATGTGGCCAGATTTTTACCTCACATCAGCAACAGTTTTGTAAAAATACATTTTTAGTCATTTTTTTTAGTTCTCTTTCTGAAAATACTACTGGTTTGTGAATTCCATCTTACATTAAACTTGGGTTTCTTATGGCCAATGAAAATCTTTAAGAACAATAATGTACATTGATCAGCCACAACATTAAAATCACTGACCGGTGAAGTGAATAACGTTGATTATTTGTCGAGGGGTGCCATTGTAACAAGAACTGACTGTTCAGCCAAGTCCAAATTGTGATTGCAAGAAAACTAGACCAGAAGAATTCTAATCAGGAATCAGTGGTTCATATCTACCAAAAGTAGTCCAGCCAAGGACTCCCAGTGAACCAGCAACAGCAACCAAGGCTCTTTTAATGGCTGTGGGGAGCAAGGGCTAGCCCATCTGGTCTGACGCTGCAGATTTTGTCGCACAAATGATAGAAACGTGTCATAACGCATAGTGCATCGCAGGTTGCTGGATATGGAGCTGCATTGTTGCGGAATGGTCAGAGGGCCCATTTTTTCTTCTTCTACATGAAGTGGATGGCTGGGTACACTGCAAAAATATCAGGAATGGTTTGAAGAACATGATAAAGATTTTAGGATGTTGACTACAGTTCCTCAGATCCACTCCAGTAGAGCATTAGTGGCATGTGTGGGACAAACTAGTCTGATCCATAGAGGTCCCACCTTGCAGCTTATAGAACTTAAATGGTCTGCTGCTAACATCTTGATGCCAGAGACCGTATCACATGTTCACAGGTCTTATAGACTCTGTTTTAGTTGCTTTAGGGGGTGTAAGGAGACCTAAACAATATTAGGCAGGTGGTTTTAATGCAATGACTGATCGGTTTATATTAATGTTCTGATTTTCATGACCTGCAGAGACCAGTGACTGTTGAACTGAGGAGTGCTCTGTAGGTTTTAAGACCATAACTTGTAATGAAGAACCTGAAAAGAATGCTTTTTCATTAAATGGGCAATTTAATTATGTCGGTATGTCATTCAGACTGTACAAGAAGCACCATAATATAACTATAGACCTCTGAATATTGAAGCCAGGTAAATATGCACCACATGAAGTTACACTTGCAGTTTTTGGAATATGTCAACAACATATTGCAGTGCGTTCTGCTTTCATGCTGGTGTGTTTATTCAGGATACGCTTTTGGTATTAGAATGCGGATTTCTACAGCAGAGCTGTTATGTTGCTTAAACTAAACCATCTGCAGAATGCAATGAGTTTCGGCTGATGCCAGGCTCTGATTGCAGACTATGTGAATGGGGGAGAGCTCTTCACACACTTGGTGCAAAGGGTCCACTTCAAAGAGCAAGAGGTTGCTTTGTACAGCGGTGAGATCGTACTGGCACTGGAACTCTTGCACCAGGTAAGGAGCGAGGCAACACATGTTTGATATAAGCATATTTAAATCCTTAATTGCCATGTTGATGTTTGGTATTTTAAACCTGGAGTACACTGAATGTCATTTAATGGTTTGTCTAGCTGTGAGTAAAAGTCGCTCCTTCCTCACCTCATCACACATTGCTTCTGCTCTGTTTCTGAGAGTGGGAGAGTATCCAGGCCAGCCAGATTAATGGGCACAAATATAGCTGGAGTGTTCTCCAAATTTCTTCGAGGCTTTGTTTACTGCAAGAGGAAGAGCACTATTTTTGCTTCTTGCTTGTTCCCTGCACAGCTGCAATTACTGAGATGGGGGTGTTGCCCGGGGGGCTTTCTGCTGGCCTGGTCCAAAACAGACAAAACAAGTTTTTTGTTTTTTTGTTTTTTTCTTCATTGCAGGCTACACTGTTTATCAAACTAATGAGATATATTTCCCAAGATAATCATTTTAAACCCCCAACACTTCACACAGACTGCTGTGATGATGCAGCTGTAAAGCTCAGTTTTCATTTAGTAAAGCATGGGAGCCATTAAATAACAGCAGTTTTTCAGCTGTATCTTTTTTTGGAAAACTAAACAAAGCAAAATGATAAACAGACCATGTCTTTTTTTTTTTTTTTAGCTAGGGATTGTCTACCGAGACCTGAAACTGGAGAACATCCTTCTGGACTCAAATGGACATATCGTCTTGACAGATTTTGGTCTCAGTAAAGAGTTTGATGAGGTGAGGCAGACCCCTTGCTGCTCATATGCTGTTTGTCTCTAAATCAAAAGGAAGCAAACGCAATATTGCAACAAAGCAAACAATTGGCCTGAAAAAACAATTGGCCTCTGGGACTTTACAGCACACTGAAAATGAGTACTGCATTAAATTGACTTGATTCAAATGTACACATCATATTCAAATAAGTAAAACCTGAACACTAAGCACATAACCAAATGTAAGTACAGTACCCATTACATTCCAAGAGCAGCCATGTATAGTGAAAAAACTACGTTGTTGTGCTAAAAAAAAAAAATGCAACCCTAAATATTCTCCCGAAACACTTTGATTTCACTTTAACTCATTAGCCTTAGCGAATATGTAAAGGTAAACCCGTATCCGTACTGTACAGTTTACACTGCACTACCGCAGTGCTAGAATGTAAATATTGATAATACCGCTGTACTGTAATTCATGCATGTGTTAAATACAGTAATAAATTAATTTTATTTACAGTAATAAAACTACAGGGCTTTAAGAAGAACAAAGACGAAAAACATATTATTTGATATGATGTAGTAATGTCACATATTGATACATGTTTAAAAGTGAACAGGTATACAAAGGCCTTGGAATTATTTATTTATTATTTTCTTACACTTCCTAAATAACTGCTCCAAAATCTCTTCACAGGGGAAAGCCTATGTCCTTTAGGAATATGCACAGACAAGCTGTACTATAGAGAGGCCTGTTTAAAAGCATGAATACCGCAACCATTTTTCGACTGTTGTCAGATTTCCTTGCTTGTCCACATTAGTAGCCATAATAATAACACACTTAAGTGCATTGACTAGGACAGGCAAAAGTCTTATTATAAAGTTAGATCTTGCTAAAATAACTGGTTTACAGAATGATCACTACCGCATTCCTCTATTTTTTAGCTTGAATAGTAGTAACTTTTTAGCTACATTCTGATGGCGTTTCCTAGGCCATACAGCCCCAAGTTGACACACCACCCAATGCCTTTCACAAAGGAATAAAAAAGACACTTAAAGATTGCCTTAAAGTTATGCGGCAACTGGAGCATTTAAAGAGTGAGTGAAGCTAAGAAACATGCCCTGTTTCTGAGACATTATTATTAAAATATAACTGAATATTTAAAGCATGGTTAATGCATCCAGTTTAATAACTAACATCATTAGCAGGTTAAAAACAATAATAAAAAAGAACTCGGCAAAACTTCTTCAGCATTCAGCACTGTTTAAATAATAGCATAAAATAATCTAGGAGAAAAAATGACCCCAGTACGGAGAATAGAGTTAGGCAAACAATGATGGATTTGGTCATAAATAGTTAACCAGACAAGTGTCAGCCAGACTTTCAGTCTCCTAACTGAGGCTTACAGACCATTTAAAAGTGCATTTTTCTCTGTTAATGGATAAGTGTTTACTGCAGGCCAGAGACCACCCAGCCTTTGCACTTGCAGGTCCTGGCATGTTCTGCTCTGTAAGTTTAACAGTGCACCTCCCGTTGACCCACAGTTACAGTGTGCAATGTTTAACTTTCCTGCCAATCATGTTTTTGTATATGCTGTTGAATATAACAGAGAGACTCCATGACTCTCCTGTACAGTCTGAAGATTGGATGATCTAGCTGCAGTGTAAACTGAGAAGAACGTGCATGCAGCTGTTGTGATCGCCACTAAACTCTCCCCTGTCTTTGCCTCGTAGGTAGAGCGGGCTTACTCTATCTGTGGCACCATAGAATATATGGCCCCTGAGATTGTAGAAGGGGGGGAATCTGGACATGACAAGGTACAGTCTTTCAGATCAGATGTATTGCAGCTATTCACAAAGCTCAATTAATGGGTTTGATATTAATTAGCTTTGTCTAATAATCCTTAGAAGTCTAAAGATATCATTGTGTGTTTTATTTATGGTTGATTTGCATAATTAGTTAAGTGCAATTAAGTGCAAAATTATGTATTGGTTAGCTGTATTCATGTTAGCGTTTGATTTAAAGTATGAATAAAAAGGTCTAAATGTGCTTTTCTGACAACTTGTTTGATTTCACGTGCTTAGAAAAAAAATCAAATGATGAAGTATCTCTTAACAAGGATACATGATATTGATTGAAAGATTAGTCAGCTCTGAGCAAAATGAGCTAATCTCAGTGACCTACAAATGCTATTACACTGCTGTTTTGTTGCAACTGGCAGTAGCTGCTAGATCTAAAGGTTAAATAATTCATTAAATATGTATTGAAGTAAGCTTTAGTTTTAGATGTGCTTGGTGGTAACCTGCTGTCGCCATTCTGTTGCAGGCAGTGGACTGGTGGAGTTTGGGTGTCTTGATGTATGAGCTCATGACTGGTGGCTCTCCTTTTACTGTGGATGGAGATGAAAACTCCCACTCTGACATAGCAAAGTAAATACATACACAGATTTTTACATGATACATTTCCTAAACGAACTGTTGCTGACCAGTAATTGACCAGAACTAACTATATGTAAAAAATGATTGGTTATAGTACATTAAACACCTTTTGAAATTCTTTCCAGAAACTTGCTTTCTGACTTTTTCCTGACTACACTGTTACTTTTTTGCTCCTTCTAAATGAGTTAGTCTTCTGTTTGCACAAAGCCATAAGTGTCCAATAGACAGTGTTGTTTTTCTTTAGCTTTAAAACTTATGTTTATTTGGTTCCTTACACTCTCGTAGGAGAATCCTGAAGAAAGATCCTCCGTATCCCAAGGACATGGGGCCTCTGGCCAAAGACATCATTCAGCGACTTCTTATTAAGGACCCAAAGAAAAGGCTTGGATCTGGGCCTCTAGGGGCACAGAATGTGAAGAGCCACCCATTTTACCAGGCAAGGAAAAAAAAAGAAATTCTTGACTCAGGACAAAACATCATTACCGTGTTATTTGTGCTAAAAGCATAGACTAACTGAACAAAAGCACTTTTGTCTAATTCAGAAAATTAACTGGGAGGATTTGGCTGCCAAGAAGGTCCCTGCTCCCTTTAAACCTGTTATCCGGGACGAGCTAGATGTGAGTAATTTTGCAGAGGAGTTTACAGAGATGGACCCCACTTACTCCCCTGCTGCCCTGCCTCAGAACTGTGACCGCATATTCCAGGTGAGGGTCAGAGAGGCCTGCCTTTTCATGAACACAGTTTTCATGAACTAGATGCACTTACTGTAAAAAAAAAAAAAAAGTTAATCTCTATGAATTTATGCTTATATTCTGTAGTTAACTTTTGATTTAAAATGAGGAACACACTTCTAGATTATGGTTTGGGCTGGTTTTTGCGCGAGGTGTGATATTTAATAAGGTTAGTTTGTGTGATTCTGGAGTTGACCCTCTATTTGCCTTAGGATGGAAGTAAAAAGCGGTATTTGACATTCTATAATGATCATGTAAATAATGTAAGCCTGGCTGTCTGTGTTGGTATTGAAATGAGCAGGAGGGCTGTTTAGAGACATGTAATTATGCTGATGTGGAGATGGATTTGAGTATCAGATGTGAATGACTATTTTTGATACGACTTGAACCATAATGTTGCCTATAACATGATGCCAGCTGATGTCGGCGGCATTGAATGGGATCGCATCTATGATTGCCTTCTGGATCCTCCACTCCGCAGGATCAATAGCTCCATTAACAACACTGTCATGCAATGAAAGGTTGGCGTCTGCTAGAATAACCATGCCTGCCTCGATTACTCCTTCAACCTCTGATTACCAACTTCAGCTTGACTTTTTTTTTCTAAACGCTCCCCTTTCATGTACTGTGGAATTTTGATCCTTCGTAATTTGCAGGCGTTGCGGCGATTGCGTCTGCAGTGATAACTTTCAACTCGCGAATGTCGTCTCCCCCTCCGCCCCCAAAACTCTTCACAAAACCAAATTAAGTTGCATTAGAGGACCGTGATGTGATTTGAAAAGCAGAGCAATCAAACAGCACGGCTTGGCAGTTAAGAGCATTTCACCCATTCATCCCTCCATCCTTCCGTCCATCCATCCACTCCTCCGCCCGATGTGGCTCCCGCAGCTGCAGGCTGAGTGTGCGAGGGGGCCACTGCTGTCTGAGGCTTTTATGCAGCAACAGCAAGATTAAATGCCACAGATGATGCAGTTATCACAGATGGACAACAAATGTGACTTTGTGACTTGAGCGTGGCGCATGTTGTAGGAGAAAAGAAACCGATTCCAGGGGTTTCTCAGAAGTTGCGCTTATTTGGCTTCTGGAATCCATTTAAAATGTAGCCAATAAAACATGCTATAGCAGGATTAAAGGATTCAGGTATGTAAGACAGAACACAGTCTAAAAATACCTTATTCAAAAGGGCTAGAACAAATATTGGACCTGTTTTTACCTCGATTCGTCCCAAAATTGATATTAAAGGGCCCATGCCCTGCATTTTCTTACACTGTATTTTTTTTTCTCTGTGTTCACTTGTGGTACATACCAAAACCATTCATTTTTACATGACCATTTTCAACTTCTCTTTGTCACAAAAGATTAAACAAGCTATTTTTTTTTTTATTATCTGTGTTTTGTTGCCTTCTTTGCATTGTGCATCTTTTAATTAGCAGTCTGGGCTGAAACATCCTTTATAACTTCATTTTGAATAGAGTTTTGCAGTGTAACTTTCAAAAAAGTATTGTATAGACTGGTGGAGTGAACTGGTCGTTTTGAAACTTTTACAGTGCTTTTGAATTACATTACTGTTTATTTCAAAAACTCAAGGAAAGTTTTTCATTTAAGAGGCTCTTTAAGATCTAGCTTGTAAGTCACCACCAGGTAGCAGCAAGCTTTACTTGGGCTATAACAGGCAACGGTTCTTGTTGAAATGCTGCATTTGTCTGGGTTTGCTAGAGATTTTCGTTCACTTCTGGTTTTGTATTCATGTATTTGTGCTGGTTGGCACAGGGCTACTCCTTCATTGCTCCCTCCATCCTGTTCAAGAGGAATGTGGTGATGGATGACCCCGTTGAGCTGTGTGGTGGAGCAGACAGGCCTGGATCTGCTGCGGTAGCACGCTGTGCCATGATGAAGGTAACAGAGCCCAGGGAATATTATCCTCTCCTACTGCTACAGAATGAGAATTCTGACAATTGTGCTATTTATGAAAATGCCTTCTATTTTGTGGTGTGTATCATGCAGGACTCCCCATTCTATATAAACTATGTGATGGATTTGAAGGAGACAGCACTGGGGGAGGGCAGCTTCTCTATCTGCAGGCAGTGCACACACAAAAAGAGTGGACAGAAATATGCTGTAAAAATCGTCAGTAAAAGGTACAGCCTAAGCAACACATGCACAGCTTGAACACTGAGCGTACTGTGAGGTCCTTTGCATTTATTGCACAGGAAAAAAGTAAAGTGATTACTTAAATTGACTTGATGTAATATTTTTCCACATGGTTGAAGTATATTGCGCCAACATAATTATTGCTAAAAATAAGCACATTAATTATGTGTCGTCTCCATAATTATTGACACCCTTGTTAAAGGCTGAAAAAAAGACTAAGTATTATTTCTTAGCCTTCAGATACTATTTGGTGTTTCTAAATGAGTGTCCGAAAAATCATTCTTAAAAAAAAACTCTTCTGTTTACTACAAGCTCCAAGCATCTGTTTACTCGTTTTATAGCTTGTTTTTAAATTAAAATATTCTAATTTAAAAAAAAAAATCCCTTTAAAAAAAAAAGATGCTGACAGAATATTGCTATGCTTTAAGTGAACATATGAGTCTCACTGGATTTTTGCTGGCCTAGATAGTACCAATGATAAAGAATTTTTACTTTAAACCTCTGTTTAGCGATGTGCTTTCATTGTCAGTTTAGCTGCTTCACCAAATGAAAAGCAAAGCTTCTGTTCCATTACTGCCGTAGTGCTCCTGGTTCATTACTGTTGAAGCAGAACCAAAAATAAAGTCCCGTTTGAGATGGAAACCAAAATAAAAAGCCAACTGTAGCTTTAGACATTTCATTGTGAGGGCAGCTGTGTAGGTAGCTGAGGGACTTGGTGAGTTACATCGGTGTTTTATCATAAATTCATTCAGATTTAACGATTAGCTGTTTTGTTTTAAGGAACTATTAGAATACCAAGTATAGAAACAAATACCAGCATAGCAAATTCATATTCTGCTAAATCTCAACTAAAATAATTTAGTTTAAGAAAACGATGTGATCGTGATTGGCACACCTACACATTATTATGAACAGAATACTTACATACATTCCTATTTATAACTCCTTTTTTCACCTGAATGTTCAGGAGCATTTAAGTAGTCATCCCTAATTTTCTGTTTCACTGGGCAGAAATATGGCAGAGATCAAATTACCTGGGAAATATGAATGAAAGAGAAAAAATAGAATACACAAATGAAATGAAATACAAGTATGTTGACCTTCATAAATGAGGCACAGGCTATAAAAACAGGTGCACAGGCTGCAGGCCAATACCTGCTATTGTTTAAAACAATTGGAGCTGTAGTGAACCTCTCGGGAAAAGCATGCATGTTTATTTTACCCTTACACACAATGAGGACAACGGTCAAAGAAAACTACATTTTGATACCATCTCTGAGTAAGGTCCTACTGTAACTGTAAATTTAAGCACAGAGATTACTAGACGCTGCTGTAACTACTAGGGTCAGACGAGGGAAAACCAATATAAAACCGTGGTTTACATGCTTAATTGATTTACAGGTTTATTCATTTACAGTTCGAATTTACTGTAATGCTATTCGCTTGATGTTTCATTTAAAAGGTGTGAATAATTTAAAATGTAAGATCATTTAAGATCTCCTCCTTTATATTACTTTTCTAATGTTTGGGAATAGGTGACATTGTTGCTTTCTAGGAATAGGGAGGAGTCAGGCAAGGAGAAAGTGGAACCATACTGTTTTTTGACCTCTCGGTTACTTTTCAATTCATATTCTTGCTTGAATTTTGCTTAGTCATTGGATAACTTTGGAATGCACAGACATTTCGTACAGTTCATGTGTCAAAGTAAACAGTTATATACACAATGTGTATTCAAGAACACTAGGACTGGATGTAAAATTTCTGAAAGTGTGTCAAATGCCAAACACTAAAATAAGAAAAATCTCTGCCTTTTGCATTTTAAAAAGTTTAAATGCACTAATTTAATCAATTAGCTGTTCTTTTTCTGCATAAAAACTCACATGTTCTTTCTTTCTGAAGGATGGAGGCACAAACACAGAAAGAGATAGCAGCTCTCAAACTATGTGATGGACACCCTAATATAGTCAAGCTCCATGAGATTTACCATGACCAGGTAGGTGTGTGTGTGTGTGTGTGTGCCTGTGTCTGTGTCTGTGTGTGTGTGTGTGTGTGTGTGTGTGTGTGTGTGTGTGTGTGTGTGTGTTTGTGTGTGTGTGTGTGTGTGTGT
>JBBJLR010000001.1:39748882-39760100 GCA_037577145.1 Brachypetersius gabonensis | reverse complement strand
AAAGTCCCAGTCCGCCGCTGCTCGCGTTACTTCGGGGAAAGCACCGACTTTCAAAATAAAAGGATTTTAAAAACCTGTGTTAACGCACAATAAAATAATTGTCGCCATTAAGTAAATAATGCGTTAATGCGATAATAACGTGTTAACTTTGCCAGCCGTAATTCCAATTAGTGTTGCACAAACTACACATCTAATTCAAAACACACTGTTAAATTGGTAAGTAATCTCAAAAAAAAAACTTTTATGGATTTTCTATAAAATACTCTTATCTATAAAACAATAAACAAAAGTGTATATATACAAATATATACTGATATATATACTTACTTCAGGATGGGTACTGATTTTAGGTTTGTGTACTTTACATTGTGCATGTAACAGTGTGTCATTCAAGACAATGTCAGATACCCATCATCTGGAAAAAAAAAAAAAGGAAAATTGCGTAAATTAGATTTTTTGCCAGACTGTTACATGAACTGCACCTTCGCATATGCCTCACCTTCAGAACCTTGGAGAACCTGTTTGACAACACAGTGAATAATGGGTCCTGCTTTTTATTTTAGATTACTTAACAACATTAGTTTCCTTATTCCAATGTGTTGGCAGTGCTTTTGTGTGATTGCTGATAAGTGCTTTAGAACAGTTTTTGTGTCGTTGCTGAGGGCGTGTATGTCCTAAGGGTATAAAGTATAATGTGTTGATTATCTATATGCACACTTAAGTAGCGCACTTTTGTCTACATACTATGTTACACAAGTCTCCGGACCGGAGGTGTTAATAAAATGGTTTACAGTGTTTGCTTTGTAGGGGCATATGAGGGACATAATGGGAGTTTTACTGGTTTTGGTCTTTACATGACTGGCAATGGTTGGAAAACTGGTTACAACTACATACAAAAGTAAAATATATCTATATCTGTATTTGATTGTTCAGTTAATTTAGTGTTATTGCTTTTTGTATTAGGTTGACCTACGAAACCGGCACAACTTACACTTTATACATTTGTCATGATTTGAAATATTTCTGCAGCTCTACTTAACACAAGATTATCAAGTGCTTGTGTTCTTTGCTGTTCCACATTTCAAAGTGAACACAATTAAAAAGTAATTTGTAATAATTTACAGTTTGTTCTAGATTTAGTTCCAAAGTTATTCAAATGCTCGATCAGTTAAACAAATATTAAGATGAGTTAGGTGTCCACATATTTGAGTGCCTGTCCTTAATTTATGAACGGGTGATGTTAAGGCTTGATTGTTGTTCACTGTAATTTCATCTCAGAACCTGCTGTTCACCGATGAGAGCGAGAACTCCGAGATCAAAATCATCGACTTTGGCTTTGCTCGGCTCAAGCCCCCTGACAATCAGCTCTTAAAGACGCCCTGCTTTACTCTGCAGTATGCAGCCCCAGAGATCCTCAAATACGACGGCTATGATGAGTCCTGCGATCTCTGGAGTCTCGGGGTCATACTGGTAAGAACAGGCTGATTCTCCGTAGTTCTGCTCTCTGCTATCTCACTGAATTGCATCACTTATACACTCCTACCTGTTCTTCTTGTTCGTCTGGTACTGGCTTGCTTAAAACCCCCTAATTTCTTCTTTTGGTGTTGTGACTATGGAATTCCCGTCCCTCTGAATACTCACAATGCTTCCGTTCTTGCTTCTTTCTAAACCCAATTATGTATCCCATGAATACTTTCTCTCAGTGCTATCCCTCTTCTCCTACCTCTCGATTCTGCTGTATGTTTGTTCTTTCCTCCTGCTGTAATCTGTGGTGTTATTATTTGGACTATTTAATTTTTTTTTTTCCACTACAGTGTATAACGCTGTTTTTTGTTCTGTGTGTCAATTAGAGAAAGGTGCTATATAAACTAAATTATTATTATTATTATTATTGTTTTTTTGCAGGGGACATTGATGCATTTGCATAATGAACTTGTGGCAAGTTGTTAACTGCAATGTACACAGATGGCTTGTGCTATGACCGTTTTATTAGAAACAAGCGTCACTATTTGATCTTTAATCCAAACTTCATCCACATGCATAAAATTCTGTATCCTTTTAGTACTACTATAGAAATATTTTCTTCCCCACTTCAATCAGAAAGCATCTGCTCATAAAACAAGGAAAAAGGGCTGGCACTGATCTATTTATATGAGTAGCTCATTCACCGCTCAGCATTGTCACAGAGCTGTTTTACTGAAATCTGGGTCTAATCACCCAGCAAGCAAGCCAAGGACAGTGACAAGGTAAAACTCCCTCATAGCAGAAGAAAAAAAAACCTTGAGAGGTTCTAAGATTTATAAGTGTAACCCATCCTCCTCTGATTGGCAGAAACAACACACAAATAGCAATAAGAATAAAGAATGATCAGTTACTGCAGTCGAACTGTTTAGTCTCTTTGTTTCATGTAGTATGTAAACTGTTAAAGTTTGGGTGATATATAAATTTATATGCAAAATTAACTTGGAAATGTACTTATTTTGAGGTCACCGTTTTTGTGACAACATAAAACCTTGATGTAGCTTTTAAGATTCATGTATTTGAAGGATTGTGTCCTTTGGCAGTTTTCTATGTGCTGTTAAAGCTGATTCTTCTGCATGGAGGTGAGGGGAGAGGCTTGGATACTGACAGCAGTTTTGATGGGAATCATAGTAGCTGCCCAGTTTATCTGCCTTCCACTGAGATACTGAAAAAAGGGCACCCAGGGGAGTGCTCTCTCTGTATCTGTCTTTCTCTCTCACTCACACACACACAGTGTGTGTGTCTGTTGGAGAGTTAACCCTTGCTGTAGCCCCCTGGGTGCTGAGCGGGGTAGTGCAGTGGGCAGCACTGATGCGATGTTCTCAGACAGATCGAGAGAGGCCCTGCAGCACTCAGTGTTTTAGAGAGAGAGAGAGAGAGAGAGAGAGAGAGAGAGAGAGAGAGAGAGAGAGAGAGAGAGAGAGCATGTTCTCTTTCTATCTAAGCCAATGCATGAAAACAAAGAAGCCTAAAAATTTGTGGAAGTTAAAGGTTTTTTTTTAATAATTTTGGTATTTTTTTCAGTCACATATTTCTTCTTGTGCACAGATTATCATTTGAGAACTTTTTGCATACCTTTTTATTCAGGCAGCTGCATTGGAAATGTCCTAAGGTCACTAATCAGGAAATTAGAAAGAATCCAGCACCTTAACCAATTCGCAAGCTATTATTCATTTATGAAAATGACAACGTTTCGGTCTTTGGTCCGGATTACTCAAGCAAATTTTTAAGGGTGTGGTTGAGGTGAAGGTTTGAATTTACCTGGTCAATCAAGTCCTACACTTGGAATGACGTAAGAGGTGATTAGTTTCTTTTTTCTTACTTTTCTTTAGCAAATCTGACCGAGGTTTATTCAGCGCTGTTTGGTTGGCTTTATCAAGCCATTCAATTGGTTAACCTCGCTGTACAAATCTATCTTTCATGTCTTTTGCTTTGCGTATAATCCTCAGTGGTCTCACAAATGATCCTAAATTGAAAAAAATGACTTTTGGGTAGACCTCTTTTTAGGGGTGTTTGATGAAAACTACTCGCCAAGAGTGTGGTATTTTTATCACTTTCTTTTCTGTATAATGTGGTAAACAGAGAACCATGCTTTTTAAAGACCCACATGTCTATAAAATAGACCTTTTCTTGGTTAAAATCTACTGTGAACTTTAAATGACTCTGGTGAAGACAAAATACAAAATACCTGTATCATTTCCAAACCTTGGTAGACACTTCGTCAACATTCATGACGAAGTGTCTATCGAAAAAGCCAACAAATTTGTATAATTAGGTGCACAAATAGACCCCATACTTGTTCCAGACACTTGTAGATAGAAATCCCCATTTAACATGAAATAATTCATCATCACAAAGGAGCTGCCTTTAGAAACTCTGTCAATTAGAAACTCGCTAGGCAGAGTAACAGTGTTGTCCCGGTCTTTTAAATAAAAGTCCAATGCCTCCCTTGTGCGGTATGTCAGTGTATAGGTTAGCAATGTCCAGTGTGACCAGAATGAATTCGTTAGGTAAATCAGTTACACACAAGATCTTATTTATAGGGATGCAGCAAAATTATTTTTTTTGACCGAAACCGAAAATTGAAAATGAGGAAATATTTGTCCGAACACCGAAACTGAATCACAGAAAGAGATTATTAAAATTATTAAAAGAATCTGTTACAAAATTATGAACATATTTGTTTAGCATTCAAGCAATGCACATTATAAAATATCATGCACAATATTAATAAAATATTTTACTTGGCCCCACTCATGAATAACCTAAAAATAAGAGCTGATATATTGTACAATTAAATATCTTCTCTCATCAAACACGGATTCAAGTGCATTTTAATATTCTGAATAAAGTGCATTCAGAGCAAGGGCTTTAAAACTGCTGAAAGATAGAACAACATTCTCTGGAGTCCTTTACAAAATAGTGTATTAAAACAGAGATCACGGGAAAATTTTCTTGCCTTTTCAGAAACTGAGGCAGAGTAGGTGTGCTGGAACGGTCTCGCCTCGTTTGTGCTTCATACTCTGTGCCTTTGTGAATCCACCTCTCTAGAAATGTCGGCATTACACGCTCTAAAAACGGCTTTCCGAGTGTCTTTCTTATGGGGGTTTTCCACTGACTGGTACCATCTCGGTTCGGTTCAACTCTACTCGCTTTTTTGCTTTTCCTAACTAAAATCTGAACGTTAGCATTAACGCTAGCTAACGTTAATGTTGCTTCTTTAAGCCTTATCTGGTGCCAATTGTCTTTGTTTTGTGGCAAATAGCCACAAACCAAGGATAAGAAATAAAACCTCTCTGATTTCATCCATGTTGGAGATTGTAAGGATGCCGGGTTGTTTACCTCAGCTTAGAGGCTTCGCTGGGGCTGCTGCTCAGAATGTTTGGTCGCTATAGCAACCAGCAGTAGTGGAAAACTGGTCCGAAACCAAACTGCACAGAGTAGAACCGAACCGAGCTGAACTGGTAAAAGTCAGTGGAGATATACTTAGATATACAGTAAACCCTCGTTATTCGCGGTGGTTACGTTACACTAGCACCCACGTATAATGAAAAACCGCGTTGTTGTGTGTTGGTCAAAGAAATGCCTTAAAATGCCTATTTTAATAGTGTAAACTCTAAATATGCCCCCAAACATGCTCCCAGAACACTTTAATTTAATTAAAACTCAGTTTAATACATTACCCTTAAAGAAAATGTAAAGGTAAACCCGGGGATTAAATACGGAAAAGTCTGATTGACTGTAATCCAATCTAATGCGTGCAGTCTGCGGTTGTTGATTACGTGATCACTGTTTCGGTCGCGTTAAAAAAATGTTTTGGCCAATACAGAAAATGCATTTTTTGCCATTTTTCGGTGGCCGAATATTCGGTGCATCTCTACTTATTTATGAAGTCTGTAGTGTATTTTATATAGGTAGGCAGTGTGTGCACATAGGGCTTAATATAGCAATCAACAAACTCAGAAAAGGGTGCCATAGCAAATCAATCTGGGCCACTATAGGACGGCCTGGGGGGGGTCAGCAATGTATAAAACTGTTTCATATGCGTTTGGCTTTACAAAGCCCACATACTTCATTTGTCTTTTTTTTTGCCTTATGCTGCTTATGCTTAAGCCCAAAACAGTGATAATTTAGTGTTGACAATATTCCAACCTCTCACCATATGATTAGAATTTAAAAGGCTGTTTCTCTGAAGAGTGATATGTGTAAAATATCTCTTCTAATTGGCTGCTTTGTATTACGCCTCATTCAAGAAGCAGCCCAGGCTGAAACACTCCTTTAAGTTCAGCGTGAATAAGCAAACTTTAAGTGGCATAGGTTTTTAATGAGATGTATTCACAAGAAATTGTTCTTGCAGGTTCAGATTTCACATGTGAATCAAATGGACTAAGGAGCGAATGGCACTTTTAACAATATTTACATATTACATGTCTTTTATTTCAAGAAAGCAAGGAAAATTCCATTTTCAGTTATATGGACCATCTAAAGAACTGTAAATTGTTTCAGTTCATTGGATCTTTTTGTGATATGATGGCTGCTTACATTTGTAATCCCTCTGCCGCATGCTGTGTTGCAGTACACTATGCTGTCCGGCCAGGTGCCATTTCAGTGTCAGGAGAAGAGTTTAACCCATACCAGCGCAGAGGAGATCATGAAGAAGATCAAACAGGGTGACTTTTCATTCCAGGGAGAAGCCTGGAGGAATGTCTCCCAACAGGCCAAGGAGCTCATTCAGGGTGAGAGTGACCTAGTTACAAGAATTTAGTATAGGTTAGATCAAAATTAATCCAGTTAAATCACCACCTTCATGCATTTTCCATCCCTGCTGAAGAGCAGCTAAAACATCCTCTGTAATGTTCTGTAGCATTTTTTGTGTCTGTAAATGAGGCTGTTGCATACTCAGGCATTTCATTCTTAGGAACACACATGTGTCTGTCCTGTTGTGTTGTTTTGCGCGTGTGTGTCTGAATGGAACTTGAACAGAGCTGCTGACTGTGGACCCTAACAAGCGGATAAAGATGTGTGAGCTGCGCTATAATCCCTGGCTGCAGGACGACAGTCAGCTCTCTTCCAATCCCCTCATGACCCCTGACATCCTGGGTTTGTCCACTGCCTCCGTACACACCTGTGTCAAAGCCACCTTCAACGTAAGTGGGAGTGATTGATAGAAGGGGAAATATGGGCTGAAAGAGAGAAATTGGTGAAAGGAGAAAATCTAAGTTGTTTGATTTTATTCTCTGAACACTAACCTTGAGTTATTCACTTTGAAACATATTACTCAGTAACTTCCAGGGTTATTTGGTGGCTACTGGAAACTAATATGAACGTTAGGACTGAAGATACAAGATGCAGTTTCTGTTATTTCTCACTCATAGCTAACTATGTATGTCTTTCTTAGCCAGGGAGGATGTGTTTAATTACGATATACAGTCTATATGGAAAGAAAAATAAACTTGAATCATGAACCTATCAATACAGGCTGTACTTTAAGTGTAAATGTTATTCTTTATATAATATTTTTATTCTTCAGTACATATTCTAATATAGCAAAATGCCAGTGATAATAACGAAACCATACTATGGCTTAAAGCTTTATGGTGCAGGCCAGAATGTCATTGTGTAGTTTTGTGAAGCAGTGTACTGTCATCTCCAGGCCTTCAACAAGTGTAAGCGGGAGGGCTTCCGGCTGCAGACAGTGGACAAGGCTCCCTTGGCCAAGCGGAGGAAGATGAAGAAGACCAGCACCAGCACAGAGACACGCAGCAGCTCCAGTGAGAGCACACACTCCTCCACGTCTTCCTCTCAGTCTCAGGAGAAGACACCACCAGACAGGCAGACCACTGCGTCTCAGATGTGCGTCAGCACCCCCCTCACCCTGGGGCCTGAGGATGACGAGCCGTCCCAGAGCCAGCCCCAATCTGCCTTCACCTTCTCTGAGTGAGACACACATCAGAAAACACCCACCACACCCTCTCTCTATCTCTTGGGCCTCCCTCTCTTATACATGGACCTAGTTCACCCCTCTGTACTGAGCATGTGGGGCAGCCCCAGCCAAAGCCACACTCCCTCTCAAGCCCTTCGCTAGCAATAGATGAGCAAAGCAAGGCGTGGGAGAGTGTGAGAAAGGCTTTGATCGATGTGTTGGACCAGACCTAGTCCCACGCTCCTGACCCAAAATGACCAGGCCTCTGGCATCTGCTGTATCTCATACACCGAGTTTCACTCCAAGACGCATAAGACCACCCGCAAGCCAAAATTATGGGTCCAGTTACTTATGCTGTGCTGCCACTTCAGGCTGTGCAAAATGAGAAAAAAAAACAAAGAAACAAATGAGAAAAAGAGTATTTATTTAAGTAAAATAGAGCATATACAAAGAAGTTCATATGAGAAGCTTTATTGTTTAGATGTTAATTTATTGATATTCGGTCAGTAAGACCCTCACAGCCAGAGAACGTCCTTGTGAAATGATTTGTGAAGTTAGTTCTCACTGACCACTGTGCAGGTCAGCTCTGTAGCTTTTGCTTGATTTTGCGCAGGCCTGTTCTGTCCGAGGCCTCTTCTGAGCCGAGTTTACTGGTGAAGTAGCAGCGATTTGTTTGAGCTATTTCAAACAAATCTTTTTTCTTTTTTTTTTTACTCTTGACAAAAAAGCACGAATAACAGTTTGTTCTAAATTTGTAATATGTGTCATTTTAAGCAGTTAAAGCAAAGGGGGTATTTCGGGGTAAATAGGCTTATTTTGTACTTGAAACTAGTTTTTAAAAAAAGCAGAAGGAAAAACACATGCAAGGACTGCCACTGTATGACGGCACGCAGAGCTAGATAAGAGCAATGTAGTGATGTGACGATGCAATCAGACATTTCTGCATTTTTCCTTCATTCCAGCTCCGCTCAAGCTTTGGATTGTCTCTAGCTAGTAGTGTTTGGGGGGCTCCCATGTGATTTAAATTGTGATTGTTTGATGTGAATTTAGGCTCTGCTTGTTGGAAGCCAGCTTTAAAGTTTAACAACCTGCTTTAAAGGTACAGTAAGTACAAATTAAAAAGCTAAGGGATGTCCCGATTGGGTTTTTGTTTTTTTTGTTTTTTGAGTATGGGCCAGGTTTTCGCACATCAGGTCACATCATTTAGACATGCTAGTAAATACTGATTTTAGTGACCATTTAATTAGCATTTACACTCATGTTCTAAATGCCAGTTTTGTGTTAAAGGGGACATATTATGCAAAACTAATTATAATAGGTCTATGGGCTATACAAAACATGTTCATGAAGTTCTTTGCACAAAATCACTATCACATAAAGAGATTTCACCAGCTTTATTCTTGACAGTTTCAGTCCCTTTAAAAATAAGCCGTATGGACAGCGGTCCCAGTGTAACGTCCAATTTGCATAGAACCACCCCTCATCTGTCGAGCCCCCACCGCCTCGATTAGTGGAAGATTCGCCATTTTTGTCTGCTAGTTTTACGAGTACGGATAAGCAGAGCGCTGTGGCTACAGGCAGAGGCAAGTCACATGAAGTATTGTTGGCTGCAAAGAACAGCAAATCCCTACCAGACAAAGAAAACAGAAAAACTGCTTGGCTTTCGTTTCATTTTTGATGGCTGTGTCCTAGCAACAATTGGTTTTGTTCCACCTTAAAAAAGTTCAGCCTTAAGTATTTAAAGTGGAACAGAACATTCGAAAAAAGAGCTATTCTGGGGGGGGACAAGTCAGCAGATGAGGCAGATGTAAGTACTTTCAAATAATGACTTTTGTGTTTCTATCGAACATGGATGGATGTATGTTACAGCAGCATAAGGGATGTGGATCCAGAAACATGAACGGGACAGAGCGCTAAAATGGCTAGTTTTAAAAGGAACCAAAACTGTGAAGAATAAAACTGGTCATATCTCTTTATGTGAGAGTGATTTTGTGCAAAGAACTTCATGAACATGTTTTGTATAGCCCATAGACCTATTATAACTAGTTAAAATATTTGAGAACTTCACACATCATAGACCTTGGAACTTCTGAAAACAACTTCACTTCTGCTTGTGTACAGTGACCACTTACATCATGTCCATGATAGTGGCTTAAGTACAATGCAGAACTGGATCGGCTCTAGTCCTGATCCTTTAAATAGAATCGGGACATCCCTAATTTGATGTCAGTTTGAGTAAAATCGAGAATACCTGACAGCAGTCAAAAATTAATGTTCTGTGGTGGCTTGCAGACTCAAAGAGATCTGTAGACTAAGATGTTTTTTGGTTTTTTTTTATGCTGGTTGGATATATCAAATCAAGGAGCAACACAGCAAAGTCACTGCTGAGTATATCTATATGTCATCCATGCCATTTTCTATAATATCAAATTAGTAGAGTTGTCTTCAAAGTAGTGTGCAGGATAAATGGCAGCGTGTGGCTTGATCAACTGATCAGGCCTCTTATGCATTTATTTAATGTCTAGCTGCTTCATTTTGTCACTTGCACAGTTCACAGAGCACTTCTCTACCTCTCATGCTAAGAGCAGCGGTTCTAGTAAATGAACTAAACCTGTACTTTCTCCTTTATTGCAATTGTTTTTTTCCTAATATATGTTGACCTGTTGACCAGCCTGCCATCATATTGAAGGATTCTTTTTAAAAAAATATTTGGTACAGTATAAGCGTGCTCTACATTCTGCTCTTGCAAGCACTACAAAAGGCTTCCCACTGATAACCGAAGGCACTAATCTCCTCAACATTGTTGACTTGCTATGCAAAAAAATGGTCACTTTTCTTCCCTCAGCATTAACTTTTTTCAGTAGCTTGGGCTGTTATGCATTAGAAACGAATGAGCAAAAATATCATGTCTCATGAGGGCTCTCTAAAGCTATCCAGCCAGTGTGTTCTTCAGTAGGAGCTTTAACCAATTATACATTCCTCGGTTTGTGCACCAAACCAAGCCATGACATCCACAAGCTTAAATATGGAGGGTACATACTGCCACAAACACACACAAAAATGTACACAGAGACAACACTAGTGCTCCTGCTCAGCTGACATTGCAACAGCAATAAGAACATCTGTAACACAGCTCACTTTAATGTCGCAGAGAGTTACTCTGTAATACCTGTTCAACTGTACTCCATTGCCACACTGTGCCACTCCCCTGGAGCTCCAGCATTACAGCTCTACTCTTGCTGTTATGGTGTAATAATAGAAGAGAAGAGAGAGATGTCTGTGTGTGTGTCCTACATTGAACCCTCCTCAGGGAGCAGAGGCTTTATTAGTTTCTGTGGCCCTGTTTGTCCTCAGGGACGTTAAGCAGCCTAGCTTGTTCTACTGCTGAGGACACAGAGACAAGCTACATGGTAGGGCACTAATCCACACACACAGTGGAGGAAATAAGTATTTGACCCCTCACGGATTTTGTAAGTTTGTCCAATAACAAAGAAATGAACAGTCTCAGAACAGTATCATTTTAATGGTAGGTTTGTTTGAACAGTGACAGATGGCACATCAAAAGGGAAATTGAAAAAATAACTAAGTAAATGATAGAAACTGATTTGCATTTCATTGAGGGAAATACGTATTTGAACCCCTACCAACCCTTAAGAGTTCTGGTTCCCACAGAGTGGTTAGACACTCCTACTCAAAAAGTCACCCTCATTAAAGACACCTGTCTTAACTAGTCACCTGTATAAAAGACACCTGTCCACAGAATCAATTAATCAA
>JBBJLR010000001.1:39736930-39748782 GCA_037577145.1 Brachypetersius gabonensis | reverse complement strand
AAAATAAACCTACCATTAAAATGATACTGTTCTGAGACTTTTCGTTTCTTTGTCATTGGACAAACTTACAAAATCCGTGAGGGGTCAAATACTGATTTCCTCCACTGTATCCAGGAGCATAAGCATGCCAGACTATGAGGGGACACACATTCGTTCTAAAATGTAATGTGAGACACCTCAAGAATAACATTGATTGGGCTAAGTATGTATCCCACAGTTCACGACATTGGTTACATTGGTTGGTGAATTTTAGTATCATTAGGACATCAGCAACTGTGTGACCCACAATATAAACCTGTGTGCATTAAATTAAGCAAGTGATTTTGGGACAGGCTGAGACATTTTCTAACAAAGTGGCATCAGTGTGCTGCAAACAGAGTAGGCTTTGAATTCCCGGCCTATTAAATATCAGATCTATGTAATTCAGTATTTCCCACAGATTGTAAGTCAGTCAGAAAATTAGGGTAGTTTGCATTGATCTAGCAGAACAGCTGTTTTTCTAGCTTTTCTAACTTAAAAAACTTTTGGCTTGGGTCATAAAGTCGCAAATCTTTAGAATCATTGAAGTGTTTTTAATGTTTACAATCGGGTTTACACCCAGTTTAAAAGAAACCAATGCAGTAGATGCCGCTGCACCTTGTTTTAATGAAAAAATAAAGCTAAATTCAATTATAAACATATCAATGGTAAATCAACCCCTAATTTCCAGCCGCACAGAAGCTACTTCATCAGCCGTATTTCAGACTGATTTCTGCATGTTCAATAAATGAAAAGCAGGCATTGGCAGGTTAACAGCACAATGTCAGTGTTTTCAAAAATGTACATTTTGGCTGTGTACACAAAAAACTAAATGATCTTTTTTTTTAATGGATATGAGGCAAAATGTAGAGGCAAAAGCTTCATTTTCAAAAATGTCCAGGCTTCTGTGGCTGAGGTAAGATAAGGGTGGGCAATATAGCAATATATTTATTTTCATAAAACGGCATATTTCTGCATGTGTCATGAATATCATCATTTAATGATGAGCTGTTAATTACTGCATGCATCACAAAAAGAGAGTAGACCAATCCACCTATCTATGCTCCACCCATAAATGCTTAAATGAAGGTGTAAAGAACACTGGCAAGAAAACATGACACACTTTTGTAGTTTTTTTTGTCTTCTAGTCAAACTAAGATCAGTGTGGTGGTAATTTGACCTTGTGACTCCCAGCGCCAGATTTCTGCCAGTGTTGTTTACAGCTTTTCTGGCCTGGTAAGAGTTGCACGTTTTCAGTTCTCAGCTCAGTTCTCAAGATTCCTATTGATTTTCATGTATTAAAAATAATACTTCAGATTTTTTAATTCAGTACTGTAAAGATTGGTTTGGCTCCGATAAAAAAAAGAAAAAGATTCTCCAGCATTTCTTGCCATGCCACCCTCTAATATAACCCAAAAACCACCACTTTTTTAAATTGATCAAAGCCCTTTTGAGCGTGGGTGAATGCGTAACACATTCCACTTACCAACCCTTCCCACTCTATTCTCATAGGATGCTCCCAGATGCCTAGTTGTGTGAGGTTTCCATGAAAGATTAATGAGAGCCCTTAAGCAGAGATCAAGGTGTAAATCAGAAGTATGGTTTAAAATTGGATTCCCAGCTTTACATTTTTAGTCTTGCTGAAATCAACATAGCTGTACTAAACAAATAGCTAAATGTTAACCAATATTCTTATATCCAAATTTCGGATTGCATTCTTTGGTTTTTCCCAACTATTCCTTCACAATCCGTTTTTTTTTTATATCAATGTATTCCCATCATTTTTAATATCAGAGTGTCCCATAATAATTTAAAAATGCAGTGCTGCTGTTTCCCTTTAGAACACCAGAAATAACAGCTGATGAGCTGTAGAAATGCGTAATTAATTATGTTTAATTTATATTTATGCCATGTCGCCCACCCTTATGCTGAGAGTCTGACATTAATAAAGATGCGCTAAAGCTGTTTAGACTTGATGTGAGGGCCTATCCTTCTTTTTCAGGCTGAGAGGTCAGCACTCTCTTCTACTATTTCATTCATCTCTAAAGCACTTCTGTTTTGAGTCTGTCAATGCCAGGAGCTTTAGGTTGGGCTGGCTGCGTGAGGGTTTCATGTATAGTCTAGTGGGTACCAGTTACCGTTTGCTGAGGTAGAGAGAACACACAGCGTAACTGTGTGCCCTTGAAAAGAGCTTGTTCTCTTTGATCTGAGCGCTCCTTCATCACGAGTTATTGTTGGCCTACTTTAATGCTCTCAGGAGCTTGGTTAATTGTGTGGCCCTTTTTTTCTCTGCTATTGTAGCAGAGGGCCCAGTGTGAGTACATATCTCTTCTGCACTGGCAGCGGTCAGCCCTGCCGGCACACTCTTTCATCTACCCGTGGAGGGGGAGTGATGCTCCACAATGATGTGGGCAGAGAGCGTCTCCATATTTCTCAGGCGTTCAGTCCGGCACTCTGCAGCCTGTTTAGCCTGTTTTTTGGAGGGAATGTGACTTTAATATTCCTGTTTTTTAATAATAACAGGGCTAAGGCATTATGTGTTAAGTGATACATAATAACACTGAAAACGCAGTGCAGTGAATTGCCGATTGATGTATCATTCCCACATCAATAAAATATTCATTCAGTTCATTCAGTGTTGACCGTGTTTGGCCGTAATTTTGAGATTGTGCACTTTTAACGCAATTTTGCCTTTTATGATTGCCACACAATACATTTTGCTTATTTTATTGTTGTGTGGCAGTAATTGTGTGGATACATTTTATTTATGTGGAAATGCAAAATACACATTTCAGTCAAATATATACAGTGCAGTGCCCATTTCAGTGAATATGTATGTTTAACAAGATGGTTTTAGGTGAGCTGTCATTTTTAAAAGAGGCTAAGAAGCCAAAACAATGGTCCTGCAGGCCATGGATGGGATATTAAGCTGAAATGGTCTTGCAGTACCTTACTTTTTATAAAAATGAGTAAGCAACATTGTTAAGCATTGACCTATTTGAGCTATTGAGATATATGCATATATTGATTGAAAATAGATAAACGTCTGGGGGGATTCTTTTTGTTTAATACAGCCACATAAGCTGCCTACACTCCCACACTGTGTGATAGTGTGTGAACTCTGAAGCTTGTGTTGTGAATCTCTGTTGAAAAGCCTTCTGTGTTCCCTCTGTGGTCTCTGGGACGCCGTAGCCCCAGGTGGGCTAGTGTCTTCTCTCAATGTGAAAAAAATATATATTCATGGAATTTTTTTTTTTCTCATCTATTTGATTTTTTTTTGCCAAAGCTTTGATCAGTAGCACTGAAGCTTGATGCATATGTTCAGCTTCTTACAAAAAAACAAACCAAAAAGGCTTTTAACTTCTGTTCTATGTAAACATACCTTTCAGAACCTTCAGTAATGCATCAGGAATATCTAATGAAACTGTGTGCTTCCCTCTTGCAGAAGCGTCCAGCTTTCACTGCCGGACCATGCTGATTTATATCAACACACACACATTACTGTACTTCTGAGGGTTTAAATGATGGAACAATGGCTCAACATATCCAGTATAAATAACAAGCATGAAAACTTCACATCACTGTGACCTCTGTACGACCGAAGGGGTGACTCAAACACACCTGCAGTCTGCTTTTCACTAGTTACACATGCGTTATCAGCATGACAAAACAAATGACATATCTGATCTGCTAAGGTAGACTCCTCGTCGTCTCTTATACTAGTCTGACTGAAGTCTTGTTTTCAAGTTCATTGTTCTTTGAGTATTCATTGCTAGATGTATCAACACTGTTAAAGTGGTAGATGCAAAGGGAAAAGTATTCAAAGGGATCTGAGGCTGGTTCACAGCCAATTGTGCAATCAAAGACTGCCACAGAGGGGCAGTGTTTACATAGATTTCAGTCGATAGCTTGCTTCGTGGGCCATTTCAGCTCCACCTACTTGAATTGGAGAGGTCCATGAAGACTCTCTTGTGTCCAAGCTCATTTAGCAGTGCTCACTGTGCAACATCAGTTGTTTCTGCACAGGGACAAAAAGACAGTTCGGAAAGTTCAGATTTATCGTATAATAACAGCTTATCTAGCTGGGCTAGACGTATTATTCTTGTAACTTATTTAGAAAGAGTAATTGGATTGTTAGATGAATATGAAATTATATATATATACATATATATATATATATAAAAAAGAATACAAATAAGATGTTTATGGTGGGTCTTAATGCTGTATATATTTTGTAAATGCTAAGCCATATACTGTATATGAATACACAGTAACATCTTGACCTCCTTTACGTGTCCTACAGTTTCCTCTCAAAACCTTTTCCCAGAATATGAGAGCTCATATGATTTAGGGAATTTTAAATGTTTTAAAACTGAGGATCACAACCTTGTCAAAACATGTTGTGCGTTAGGAAACTAGAGATGCAAAATTGATTTTATGGGGGGTTTTTTGTTTGTTTGTTTTTTTTTTTTTTTGGTTTTTTTTTGCATGAGTGTCCAAAAGTCTGATGAGTTGAATCAACTCCATTTTTGTGTGATCATGGGAGAACATGATCAGTGTATCTCGCTTGTTTTGTGGTTCATATGTTTGTGGTGTTCATGAAAAGAATAAAGGGCTTTAAAGTTTTGAATACTTATTGAACAAAACTTGTTTAATGATGTTGCCAGTTGACAAACATAATAAAAACATTGAAAAGGGTGCGCCTCTGCTTATTCCTTCATTCTGTGTACTCTGTGGATACATGCATGATACAGGCATGATACAGCAACGTTAGCTTAAACTAATCTTTAGAACACATACTGTAATTCTTCAGGTATTGTGCTTGGATTTTAAAAAATCTGTTGGTGGATTTTGTATATTTGTATGTATTGTCAAGGTGGATGAAGAAGGACAATATGGGTTATAGGTGTATTTGGAATATGAATATCATTTGATCTTGTAGACCATTTGAAAGTATTACTTTTTTGTTTATATTAAAGAGTATAAGTAATGTAATAGTCGGTAATGTTCTATGCGACTCAGCTGAATATTTTATTCATTACCCATCTTGTTAAAATGCAGTATAAATTTGTGGCGAAATTGTATTTTTTATTGTATTTTTTGTTGTATTTTTTAAACCACTAGAGGAGTTTAGCTTTATAAGTAAGGGTTTATAAGTAAGAGGTGGGAAACTGGAATTCTGCACAGGGCCACGTTTGCTATTGTTATGCTCCCGTTTTTTACCAACCGCCCTCCCATACGATGATGGGGCTTTTTCTATTCTTCTCTCCCTCAGTTCCCATTCCCAAAGCGTTCAGCATTCCAGCAGCCCACCATAGGAGCTGCTTTAGTGAGGGACCGCTGGCTCCTGGGTGGCCTCTTGTGCAGGGGCTGCAGAGGGGAGGAGACGATGTCTTATTAATTGACTGGGTGTCTCGGGCAAAGTGGAGGAATTTGACCAAGGGAGGGAGAGGGAGAGAGGGATGGACATTATGCTGGCCCTGATCTTACTGTATACTTCCTCTCGGTTTTCTTAAACCCTTAAGACCTAAGAGCCTTCACTTCAGTCCATCACTCATCCATACAACCTCAGTAATTTACATGTTAGTTTCATATCAGTTTCTGAATCATTTATATTAATACCTGGATAATATGCCTAGATTTTAATGGGTTAATGTGAATTACTGTGAACACCAACAAGAGTCTGATCAGCTAGGCTGGATCCAATTTACAAATCGTCACTACCTCAAGTAAATATGTTGCTGAGGAGGCAAACAAACCGCACAGCGCTGCTGTCAAGTAGAGTCACTCAAATAATGAATGTCCCTGAGAGCAGGTGCTGAACACCAACACTATCAATAATTATGTTCGACTAGTTACTAGGGCCTGTGGTCTGATAAATACAAGCACAATGCGAATGGATTATTTTTGCGCTTTTCAAAATATATATAGTATATAATTTATAGTTTGACAATTAATGTAAGTTAATCTATTTTAATTTAATTTCTAGTCATTTCAGAGCTTATCTGTTGGTCCATTCATTCCCACTAGTTTTCAAAAGGTGTAAAAATAGATTTAAAAAACCAAACATTTTAAAGGATTGCTATGATGGCAACAGAATGCTATGCAAAACTATGAATGCTCACTATATTCTTAAGAATAGCTCTGAAAGCTGCAACGGTGACCTGGGCCTGAGCAGAGGGCGTTTCTCGGAGTGGGCTGTGGGAATGGCCGGTGCGGTCCTGGGAGCTGCGGAGCCAGCTGAATGGCTTGCTGTGGCTGAGTGTGTCAGGGGGATGTGATTGAGTGGGATGTTCTCAGGGTAGGGCAAAGGGGGGCAGACAGGGGTAGGGGGGAGGGAATTTTGCAAGTGCTGTGGCTTCCCATGTGGTCCAACCCCCCCACCCCATGCACCACCAGCATCTAGACCCCTAATCCTGTTACATGTGTCCCCATTAGCACTAATGGGTCTTGCCATTGTCTCCCTGGGTGTCAACCAGAGTTACCAGCCAGGCCCTGCCATGTTTGGGCTCCTTCCCACACGCTGCCATCCCCATGGTAATGAAGCATGCAGACACATACATATGTACTTTATCTGTCGAGCGAAAAGTCAGCAGACAAAATACTTACTATTAAATGTGTGAATACTTCTTAAATGTCTGCAATTAGTTTTTCCATAACTGTCCATCACTGTCACGTCTTCAAAGAGTAACTACAGGGACAGCAAAAACACTCTAACTTTTAATATGTTCATATTAATATAATATTTCTTTCCAAGCAATTTTGGATCATTGCTGTTGGTCCATTTTTTTTGCAATTTAATGTTAAGGGAGGTTTGATGTAAAAGAAATTTTAAAAATCCTAACAAGTAACATCAAACTAATATAAAAAGACAGATTTATATCTTTCTAAGCAAACTTTCAAGACATTTTGAACTGCAAAAAATATGTTTCATCATTCAGCATTATTATATTTCAGATCCTGTGTCAAATGTATGAATATTACTAATATTACTAATATTACTAATTAACTGCATATGAATATAGGTTCTGTGGACTGCACAGATCATCCCAGTCCATCTTTACACTGAAGAGTCTGGAAATTCAGCTAATTATCTAGTCCTTCAAGAGTTGAATCTGGAATCGAATAATGAAACAAATACAAATTTCACAGCAGAGCTGCTGGAGTGGGACAGGGAAGACTGAACATTTTTGGCGCATAAGTGTTTTGGTGTGTACCAAGCCATCATGCAGTGGCTAAAGAGCTGGATAGATGGGACTGACCCCAGAGCAGCCATAGCCCCCCTTTGTTTCCTGTTCTTTGTGGAGCAGCACAAAGCCTTCTCTTCTGTGAGCGCACTCACACACACACACTCCTCAGGATGCTTGAAAATTCCTCTTTCCTGGCTCCTCCCCAATATAACAATAAAGCAAAGCTAAATCACTGCAAAATTCAATATTATCAAGTAATATGTAGATCATTTCTTTCGTTTCTCATTATAAAATTGCAGTGAGAAAATTATAAGAATATCCAGCCTGTATAAAATGATCTTATTAGTTGAAGTGATCGTAGTGGCAGATCACCTCAGTTCCTTCAAGAATTATCTCTTGACAAGTTACCTACTAGTGTGGTGAGATATGTTCGCTTCAAAAATATGTATTACATGGGCAAAAATGTCTAGAATTTTACAATATTGCACCACTCTAATAAAAGAATTCCAAATGCTTTTATTTGCTAATATTCTTGCGAATGTTTTTTTACCTAAACTCTTGGAAAGCTTATGCTCTCACCAAGAGCATGAGCTACTGGGTATCATCACTGAGGTATCTCCGGAGTTTGATTGAGTTGGTGGTGTTTTGCTCTCTCTCGACGTCTCTCTGGATTTGAGTGGCTCTTTGATTAGAATGTATTAAGCATGTGATTGGAGGTCAACAATTTGGCTAATGCATGCCATGAATAGGAATTCAAGTAATTTGTGGCATGATGCTGCATTAAGTCAGGCTCAGCAGTGCTGAGGTGTAGCTTAATGGTAGTGGTTTGCTACAAATGATGTGCTTGCTCTGACATGCACAAAAGGTTAAAGAAAATAGGGTAAAATCTATTGAGAAGATAATGATCAAGAGATAAGGATGTTGTTGTTGATCTGTGTGCTTGTGTGTGTGTATGTGTGTGTGTTTATGTGAGTAAGGCCCAGTGCCTCTTGCAAAGCTTTACTGTAATGGTCTATTATACACAATGTGACTTGAACACAATAAGTAAATTATAAAGAAATTTTGATAAAATCTGTCCTGTTCAGTAGGTGAAACTCCTGCATTAGATATTTGAAAAGCTGAGGAATAAATCAAACTGTGTGTGTGTGTGCGCGTGTGTGTGAACCGTAGCATGGCCTCTGTTGATCTGAAGTACTGGCTGGTTACCATGACAATAGTGCTCGGTGAGGGTTTGGGGGAACAATCACCTGTGAATCCTTTAGCCTTGGCTGCAGTTAGCTCTGGGAGCAGATGGCCTTTCCTATGAGCTTGATATATATTGCAGCACAGAGACCCCCACCCCAATGCCCATCCACTCACCCCCCAAGGTACAATAGCTATAACTATATCTCCTCCTAAAAAATGCTATAGGCGTTAAAAGTTTCCAGACCTGCCACACACCATTCACACATCAAGGACAACATGGTGCCAAACGGTAACTTAATAAAGGAATGTAGAAATGTGCTTAATGTCTATTAACGCAAGAAACTGCACTTTAAAGGTTTGCTTTTCATATATTCTACTGGATAATGAAGGGTAGTTAACGTTTATTTCAACGTTAATACATTTTCTATTTCCTATTTACATGGTTTTCCTGTGAAAGCCCCAATAATGCACTACAGTGTACATCCATCAAATTCTATTCATTGACCTGTGGATCGTTTGAATAAGCCTGGACCAGACTAAGTCCTCAGACTTAGCGAACAGAACGCTCGTTGAGACCCCGTCTGCAGACTCTGAGTTGAGCCCCTCTGCCCACTGAGCTCATTTGCAATGCTAATTGACAAGAGACAGCTGCCTGTGCGGAACACAACATCCGCCACTTTACTGAAGGGAAAGAGAGAGAGCGAGAGGGACAGAAAGAGAGATAAACAATGATGGGCAAGAAACTGGGCTGACATTATCTTTCGGGTCTTGTGCAGATTGGGTCCTTGAACGATTTGAATGACAGTAGCAGGCAGAGAATGCAAGGAGAGAGAAAAACGAAAGAGAAAGATTACAGAATAACATGAAAGAAAAACACACAAGAGGAATGACTGTAACAGAAAGGGAACTACAAGAGAAAGACTATGTGTGAGAGAGAGTATATGTGGTGGGATGGGGGGATACTGTCCCCTGTAGTTAGGGAATGGAAGTCTGATAAATGCCGTAAATGTAAATGTAAATGCACGAACTAGATTCGTAATGTTGCAATACCATAGCATTTGCAGCATTACGAATCTAGTTTGTGCATTTACATTTACATTTACGGCATTTATCAGACGCTTTTATCCAAAGCGACTTCCATACCTTAGCGTTATAAGCCACCCTAAAGGTGTCTACTAAATACAAACTTTGAAACTCAGCAGGACCCATCTGCCTAATATTGTGCAGCACCTTCTTGTACCACCAAAACAGCTCTGACCCATCAAGTTGCAGACTCTATGAGACCTCAGAAAGTGTACTGTGGTATCTGGCACCAAGACGTTAGCAGCAGATCATTTAAGTTCTGTGAGCTGCAGTGTGTAGCATCCATCGATCTTTGCCCAGCACATTCCACAAATGCTCAATCAGATTGCGATCTGGGGAATTTGCAAACTAAGTCAAAATCAACACTTCGTTATGTTCCATTCCTGAACAATTTTGCGTGTGGCAGGCTACAAGAGGCCATTGCCATTAAAAAGTGTAACAATGTTTAGTGAGGTGGTACAAGTAACATCCACATGAATGCCTGGACCCGTACTGCCCAGATCATCACACTATTTCTCTATTTCCGGCCTCACATGATGTTTAATAAATAGGTATTTTATCAGACTAGGCCACCTTCTTCCATTGCTCAATGGTCCAGTTTTAATGCTTGCATGCCTATTGTAGGTGTTTTCAGTAGTGGACAGGGATCAGCATGGGCACTCTGTCTGGTCTGCAACAATGCAGTCCAGCAGTTCTGACACATTTGTATCATAGCCAGCGTTAACCTTTTTAGCAATTTGTTCTACAGTAGCTCTTTTGAAGGATCAGACCAGACCGGCTAGATGTCACTCCCCACTTGCATCACTGAGTATCCATGACCCTTTTGTCTGTTCACCACTAGACCTCTTTTAGTAGGTACTGACCACTGCATTCCAAAAACACCTCATAAGACCTTTCATTTTGCAGATGCTCCGACCCTGATGCCTAGTCATCACAATTTTACCTTTGTTAATGTTTCACAGTTGTCCATTTCTCCTGCTTCTAAAACTTCAAGAACATCCTGTTCATGTGCTGTCTAATCTATCTCACCGTGATCTTCAGAGGTGATGTTGGAACAAGATAACCAACGTTATTCACCCATTACTAGTTTTTTTGTTGTGCTGGATCGGTGTCATTGTGTAATATGATATATCTATTGTAAATACTTGGTTCAACAAATTATTTCTTGCAAATAGAAACAAGCCTAACAGTTGGGAGTCTTTGGATACAAAATACAAGATTGATCTGACCAATTAGATAAGAAAGAATTATACGTATGGGATATTTTGACAATAAATCTATTTAACTGTCATCTTGATTTCATATGCTTGTAAAGCCTATGTGAATAAACTTCTCACTTCGTATATTCCTCTCTTTCACTGGAGATTCTAAGCAATTGCTCTGTTTGTTTGCTATATAACTTTGATTTTGAGAGAGAGAGAGCATACAGGATAACATGAAAGAAACATGGGGAAAGCTGAGCTCTGTTTAGAAGTGCTCAGCTTCAAAACTGAGCAGTTCTAAACATGGGCTGAAAAAGCAAACAAGTTGTTGTACATCGTTTGCTGGAGGGAACTCATCAACAGAAAGCTACATTAACAATAGCAAATTTAGAGAGCTCTTAATTTAGCTCTCATTTGCCTGGGCTGCTCTATAGGCTACAAGTGGCTCCTAGTGTGATTGCACGAGCTCTTGTGGAGAAGAGAACATTTGTGAATATTGTGCAGAATAAAAAGCGTATATGCATTTCTTTGAGAGCCGCTTTGTAATATCTGGGGTAGAAATAACTCCATTTACATTTGGCCGGCCCCAGGGAAAGTCATGACTCCAAAGCTGGTTAATGACTGAACATTTCATGTGGTTTTCCTCCTTTGTTGTGTTCGTGTTCATCGATTTTGAATCATGGCCTGTCACAGCACACTTGATTATGTGTCATAATAAGTCATAGTCTCACAATATTTTGAAATGTTGCAACGAAATGCCTGGCTGAATGTAACTGGGAGGTAGGGAACTAATCTGTATTGGGATAAAGTTTTCTATGTCAGACATTACATAACACATTTTACATTTTCAGTGATTTTGTTTATTACGAAAGATTGTGTGTGTGTGTGTGTGTGTGTGTGTGTAAGTATATGTGTGTATGTGTGTGTTTGTGGGGAGGTCCAAAGGGATTGAAAGCCTCTTGTCACAACTCTTTCATTACTGATGTAATTACACTGGTTCTCTTTAGTGCGTGCACTTTCCCCTGCTAATCATGTTTACTCAGGTCGCAATTGGGAAATGAGGTGGAAAACATTGTGTGTGTGTGTGTGTGTGTGTATGTGTGTGTGTGTGTGTGTGTGTGTGTGTGTGTGTGTGTGTGTGTGTGAAAGAGAAATTTACACAAATGATAATAAA